>UZAN01041026.1:41499-62047 GCA_900618425.1 Echinostoma caproni
GCTTATATCAGATTCAACTAAGCATCTGTTACAATTGTTCACGTTTAATTTTAAGTCAGTGAAACAAGTTCATTGTAGGCATGGTGAGGCATTATTTTTGAGGTCGCACTATTTGCGTCGGTGCCCTAAACTTCACACAAATGAATATAAGTAACAACTTTGGAAACTGTCAAGTCACGAAACGAAAGCAAGGAAACCTTGACCCTCTGTCGGAATAAAATTTATTCCACATTTAACTTAAATTTTGCTTGTGAATGGTGCTTAGGATAAGTGATATTAACTAATCATTATTAGCGCTTTTTCTGCACGCATGAACCTCAGTTATTTCTTTCAAGCACACATTCTCGAAGCATTAAACTCAATCTTCGTTCTCCTCAGGGTTAGTTTATCATTAGTGCACCTCTACCGTCCCTTTCGGGCTTTGAACTATTGATCCATTTCATGGGAGTCATATGCGTTGATACTGTACTAACGACCTGACTGCTATCGGGCCCAAAATGATAGTGAATTTCATAGATAACATTTAAACAAGCTTCAGCTGGTGAATCTAACCAGCGCTGTTGTGATTTGACTGGCGTAGTGGCAACATACTCGTTCCATGCGATGGGCAATTAGTTCGAAGCCCGAATTGGACGGTGAATGTGCACCACTGACGAGCTCTTATAAAAGCGAAACTGGAGTCTAGTACTTCCTGAATCGGAGGGATGGTCAGTTCAGGTCAGAATTTACTTATATTTGTTTCATTCTATTTATCATCAAAATCCTCTTTCTAGTGGTATACTTTCCGATGCAAATCAAATCCTTGGGTTTCGTGTTCTAATGTGCACATTTTCACTAACCTATCGCCTCGAGTACCTGAGTATTTTTTGGGTTCACTTTTAGCCTCTATAATTGCTCTTCTTTTACTGTGAACTTTAGTGTATTGGGATAAAATTATAAGTCCCTTATCTAAATTATATTCTTCGTACTTTCACCAAAGAAAACGTGTTTTTTCCTCAGAGGTTCACGAGCTGGCTAATTGCATCACATGTTACAGTTAAGTAAAGTTAAGGAGGTAACCGATAGTTCTGCGACAAATGTGACTAAATTAAATCTAAATTATGGTGTGACTATGTAACGTAGTATGCATGGATTGTGTGATTGACTGATAATATCACCTCATTGCGAAAGATGGTGGCGAAAGCTGTGATTTCGCGCAGTCTGATTCTAGGCACGAACGTATCATAGAGACAGATGACCATTAATTGCCTCCATTGTCGAAAGATGTTAGAAGTTGACATCTTTTGATTGCATTGCTGTGACGGAGTAGAGAGGATAGAAAACTTTGTGTCCATTACAGTCTTCGTTCGCCACTTGGGTGATGGTGGCGCAGTGGTTTAGTCGCTGTCACCAGCGTTCTTTGGACTCTGTGGTCAGAGGTTCTAGCTCCGCCAGCTCCACCCAACTTAAGTGGTAGACAGATTTGCTGTCGCCCGGTTCTATGCCATGCCTAACCCAACGGGGCTTTATGTGGTTCGCTACTCCAAGCCCCGGGGCTTAGGTTGCCGATTACCATCACTGAACAGCAGGTCTTCGTGACTATGGGATCCACCCCTCTGCTGTTCACCACACACTGGTGTGTAACAAAAAAATAAAAAAAGTCAAGTGGATGTGAACTGCGATTGCTCCAGTCTTTCTCAGTCATTTGTTCAACCAGCTTCAGTAGTGCCAAACTAGTTCGGTGTGCATCGTTAGAAAGGAAATGATATATGATAAGTAAAATACTTGCGAACTTCGGTCGCATTTCGTCAGGCACCCAAATTATTGCAAGCAGTACAAAACCAGAAGTAACGTGAAATGAGAAGTGAGAAACCGAAGTATTTGTTCATCCCAGTCCTGATTTGAAAGGTACGACACAGAAGACACGATAGAACAAACCTGGTCAGGTGGGCAGCAGATCAAACCAATTTAGTTTGTTCGCATATGATCGGGGCAATGAAAAGGAATGAGGTCGGGTGTGATTCATAATGAACCCGTGCTCATATTTGCTTGTTGTAATAATGAATTGAGAAGCAGTTAGGAGCCGTCAGTTTACCAGATTGTGCCTACTAATAACAAAGGTTCGAACGTGAACACTCCTTTCTATTTGTTTATTATTTGCATGTCATTCAAGGACATTTTGCCTTCTAGGAGAGGTTTTTCATTTTATCAGAGATTAGGAGTGCAGAACTGAGATCAGAAGGCTGAGTGGAAAAGCAGATAAATTTAAGTCATATTTTGAACCGACAATTCATTTTGATCTAATGGAGATAGTGGAAACCCATGGGATTGCTATGCATCCAACCATATTCTACGTTAACGTTAAGGATACTGCTTCTAGTGGGATACTCTGCCGCTTTGTTCAATTGGGTCTCATGTGGAAGCAAAAGACCCTTCTGGATTTTCTACGGGGAGCTCATTACACCAAATAAAAATTCGGTTTTATTCAAAGAAGCCACATTTTGCATTTCTAGTCATTTTGCATTTTTCAACACTTCACAACCTAAACTGACAGCAAGATCTCTGATAAATTTAGTCTTGTAATCAGTTTCTGAGTCATCTTTTGTGTAGTTTAGTGGTAGATATTTTATTATTGTTGAGTTTGTGTGACGAATAGCAATCAACAGGTATTCTATCCCTGTCGAACTTCAGCAATGGTACGCGCTATTTTCGTGTCCCCGGGGGTGGGACTCAAATTGGGAATTTTCGGGTTGGAAGCTGAAAAGCTCTTACCCTTATCTACACGATCATCAAAGCAGCACTATGTGCACATGGCTGCATAAATTAGTTCCAGTTGTACAATGGGATCAACGCACAAATGGTATTATTTACAAGGTGAAAAACATCATAAACTAATTTACAGTTTCACCGCAAAAACCGAAAGCCAGCAATTCAGACACTGACAAAAAGCTCTGAAGGGTTCCGGCATGTGCGGAAGCCTGTCGAAAAACCCAACTTCATAATTGCTCAGCTTTTGTACCCGTAAACCGACTGCTCGATCTAAGCGGCACATTTTGCTCACTGAAGTGGAGCGGTAACGTGTCCCTGTCACAGAGTCACTGTGCTTCCTCTCTCAGATTTTTTTACTGGAAACCTCATCTTAAACACATCTAATCATATTATTGGCTTTTAGTGGAAGAAGATTCAAAATAATTATTCCCGGCTTTACTTGTCTGCATTCTATTCGGTAAGCTGTATGTGTGGCTAAATAAAACTCATCAGAATCCATTCAAACCCCCAAATTCGTGAATCAGACACTGATCTGTCTAAACACATTCTCATCCAACAAAGTGTCGGCGTAGTGCAGCAGATCACTGAGAGGGTACTTCATGAGAAAGACTATATTGGTCATGTTTTACCATACATCTGATGGGAAAATCCTACACACCAGTAGTGCAGTCGGCTAAAAAGCACTTTTCGAAGTTTATCGTTCAGAAGTTGAAAATATGACTCATCGATTGATTAACCTAGTCAGTTGGATTTTAAAAAATGTTTAGAACAGGTGAGTCAGGCTTAAGATTTACTTCGTTATTCGAAATATGGCAAACCACGGCACTACCTTCCAGACCGCAATCACGTGTCTCTACGCGCTCATTTACTGTTGTATGGCAGACCGAACCAGTTGCACTACAAGGCAGCTGTCAAAATGAATTCGTGTTTTTTTGATTAGTAGTCAAGTGTGATTGTGCATCTCTCAATATGTAGGTTGTGTGTTTGCAGTCCTATTAAAACTTTCACGATTAGAACGCAGAAATTGCAAGTGGAGCTTTTCTCGCCTATGTCAATGCACCTCATCTGTCAGATGGTTCCAGAAATACAAAAAGAATGCTCTTACAGTTTCGATCAGCCTAGCTGATGTGGCCAGACAATGTGAAAGCAGCTGTTCTCCCAATTCGTTTCTTCCCTACCTGATTCGATCGGTCGAATTTATGACCAGGTCTGCAATATTGTTAAATATCAAGTCTTGTCCATGTGCCACTGCTAGCAACGATTCAAAAAGTGTTTGCAAGAAGTTTGCGGCAAACTCAGCATATGAAAACTGAAGCTTGCTACTTCCGATTTTGCGCAAAACCAAAATACGCTAAGCTGGTTAATCGGATGACAGCATGCCGATTTGCAGTCGGATGATTTTCCGGCAATGAGGAGTGAAAGGCCTCATTAAGATGAGACGGAAGCGTTGAATCACAACTGTCGGGTAAAACTTAGGAAAACCAATCATACAAACAAAAGTGGAACGTTCAAAATGGCAAATAGACTGAGAGTTAGGCGGACAGACGCACACGCAGACGGAAAGACAGACAGGAATGACACATTCGGTTAGTTTGTTAAACACTCAGGCAGTAGATCAACACGGTTCGTTTATTGGCTCCCCGTGTTGGACATCTGGTTCACTGATTATTGCTTTCCGAACCAGGCTTTTCGTGTGGATTTCTTGAAATTCATTCATTTGTGAGATGGTCTTCCTTAAGTGATGCATCTTCTAGAATAAATTACATGTTCATTCGTGGTAAAACGTATCCCAGAGGACGGTCCAGTAAGCTTGACTTCATTCAAATTGAAGTCCTCGGTCAAAAGCGAAGTGCTCTTATTTATATCGCCCGAGTTCAACCAAATAGATGCTGTTCAAAAACCTACTCGTAGCTGATGATTTCCCCTCGTCGTGTTTTCGGATACTGAAGGGTGTGTTGAGTTTTATCGTGATGTTCAATTAGAATGCCAATATACTATCTGAGGGTTTGACTATTCTGTTAGAGGCCTGCGTGGGGCTCCCTGAACCGAACAGCTACCCTAATTTCAACTGCTAACTGAACGTTCAGGGCCATTTAGGTAATTCCATCGTAAAATGTGCTTGTTTGCCAATTTGGTCAACCTTTGTGGTTTACGTCTCTTCTCAGTAGCATCAGGGGTTATGGATTTCGTAATAACCCGTGTGCAGAGTGAATTCAGAAGAAACTAGCTTGATTCCCCGCTGCTTATGGATATACTCAAGTACTTCACACCCCTGCAGCTGTATGTATATCATAATATGGCAAACTTATGAAAGTTTATGCATGTTCGGTTTAAAATGGGGAAATAAATGCAAGGAATTCAGCGGATTTGTGGCAACGTAACAATCTAGCACAAGAGCAGACGCAAAATAATGTTCCTTTAAAAAGTGTAAAACTAGTTCGTTTCTATCCGAGACAGTTAGAGTGCAGGGGAGTTTTCGCACACGTGTATGCAAATGGAACGGGTGAAACCGGAGTTCTTACCGATTGACTGAATGAGAACGACAGGATGAAAAATAGTTTAATGATGGAAGCGTGGGTTCTTCTTCTAGTAGCCTGAGGATAAAGCTAAAATTAAAAAACGCCGATTAACAAGCAGAACCTCGCCGGCGACTAAAACGACTAATAGTTGCTAAGCCATAGCGTGGAACTTAAAATTCATGTTTCAGAAGGCCGGAACCAATGGCGAGAGATCATACACCGTTATATAAAGAACGCAGTGAAATAAGCGCTTCAAACGGACCGGTTACAGAGTTCTAAACTGTCAGAGATTGCATATGTTAAGAGACAAACGTTGTAGTTATTCAACAAAATACGAAGCGTGCAATTTTAACCTGAGATTACCATGTAAATAACGCCAAGATAATTGACAAACCGAAACCTGGGAAGAAAACGGAATTTTAGTTTGATTGAGTCATTTTGAAATGGGGAGCGGTAGTGACTGGCAATTTACTCGACACACTCAGATGCTTCAAATAATTTCTCAATAAATGTTTCAGAATTAGAGGGATCGAACATTCTGCGACATAGAGTGACGTCATCCGTGTATAATAATACCGCAGACCGCGAGTGAAAAATAATAAAGGAAACAGCAAAACTTACAAAAAGCCCAAATTTTTTGGTACAGTTGAAAAAAACAGGCCCTTGATAATAAGCCGTCGCGTACACACCGGCTCATCTCGTTCAATAAGAACTCATAAGTAATCTAATCTGTCCCCGATCCCAAGTGGATTTCTGAAAATTATTCTTTTGTTATTTTATAACGATGACGTAACACTTTGTACTCCGAATTGAGTATGTTCAAGTGGCGATGCGCGAAAAATCTATCTGCTATTTTATGAAGCAAATTATATGCATACAAGACAAACAATTATTTTCATATCGAAAATCACTTTATCAAACCACTCAAAAGGAATAAATCAGCAAGGAAATTCAATAAAGCCTCCTGTTCCGATTGATTTTAAACTCAGCATAAAAATATAAAAGTCAAGTGGAATACGAACTGCATAACTTATTTGAACCGAACAAGCAAATTTGTGGCAATCTTAATTTTAGGGGGAAACAGACAGGAAATCACTAACTGATTCACAAACAACCAGGGTACTTAGAAACAGAACGGAAATAAAAGTTGTTTTGGTGGCTCAAAAATGTTGTTACTGTTGGGAATTTGAAATGAGCACATAACGTGTTTAGCCAGGAAGAAAACGCATACGAAACTTTCTGAGCTAACCCACTTCAAGATTCAATTAGTGCTGTTGTGAAAGGAGAGTAGCATCTTTTCGATCAGTTCCACTGAAAACTTTCGAATAAGCAAACACCCCTAAGCGCAACTCGTTGTAAATGATAGATCGTAGAATGAGGAGGACTAAGCGCTAGTTATGCGTACCGTAACTTCATTACCATTTGGACACGTAATGTAATATAACCGAGCACCTTCGGCCGACATTCCCCAGTTTTATTTACCGTAAACCTTCCGTTGGTTAACTGGTAGCCCCTTTCTTCTTCGAGTATCTTGAACCAACCAGATTGCCAATATAATTGGTAATATAGCTTTATTTTCAAAATTCGGAGTACGGTTGATCAAGGACTCCCCGAGTGATTCGACACCACCTTTAGATCTCTATAGTTCTGAATGGGTGAACGTATTTGTGACGTGTTCATCTACATCGCATCCATGTATATATATATATATATATTCCTGTACGAAACGTGGAATGATGTGTATTTTGGTGTGACTGAATTGAGTTTGAACACAGCGGTTTTGGAGAAACAAATCGATTAGCTAGAAGCCACACAGAGCACCAAATAAGTTGAAACCAAATAGAAAATATTCAATCAGTTCTCTTAAAATAATGAGATAGGTTTTTCACCATTTAGGTAAGCAAAGGATTTAAACCAAACTAAGTGTAATATTATCTCGGAAAATGAGAACAGTTGGAATTTTTGGTTTGAGTTTGATATTTTCTTTGTTTTATGCCCACTCTTTCTGTCTTCCGGGAATTTTCCTTTCTGATTGGTCTCGTCTGCCCAATATGCACGTGATCTATGCAACCGGAATCTAATCGAACCATCCACCGGAAGCAAAGTGCCAGTCTGACAATAATAAACATCACTGGTGCAGAATAACCAGGCTGAATTCTGGCAAATAGGTACCTTTCAATGAAATTATAAGCGTAGAACCACCCAAATTTGAAACAATTTAAAGTGACCGAAAATCAATAGAGTAAATTAGAGTGAAATTCGGTTTTCTCACGTTGAGATGGATTGCAATCACTAGATCATCCATCAAGTAGGTAGTTTCTGTCCGCTTGACAGGATTAGAGAGAAAACCCAACTGATCGATCCGCATTATCATCCGTTCAACACCCACGTACCAAGTCAAAGTTCCTGTCACATTATGCACCCGCACGAAACAGGCGAAGTGAACTATCGTTTGACAGAAAACAGAAAATTGTGTTCCTCTTGGTGACTCAAGTTAACCTCGTTTCGGGTAACACTGGTAACACTTGGTTGGGCAAATACGCTATATTCAGCTAACTTTGCTCAAGCGTTTTAGGCTACTGCACCGAAACGATCAGTTCTAAATAACATCATTTAAAACTATAATGCTTGCTTTAGATAGTTTATGCAAACAGCTAAAATGGGTCGTTTGGTTAAAGCGTAATCGATAAAACCAAGCCTAAGCACATAACCTAGGTGAAAGAAACTTTAGTAGAAACTTTAGTTTAAATCGTGGGAGTAACAATGTGAATGGCCGCCATGAATGGTTGAAATCAAGAAAGAATAATATTTAATCACAAACTTTTTTATCTCGTCCGCAATTGATTGCATATATGGCTTGCGTGTTTCAACAATATTAACTTTAGTGCTCACTTTTTCTGTTTAAATGGTTTTACTGTTTGTCATCAACTCAGTTACTAGAGACACCTTGGACTCGTTTATTCTCACTCCAAAGGGTTTTTTTAAATTGAGAGAGAGATAGCCCCAAATATGTTTTATGAGTTTTTATTTATCACTCTACCCCATCAATGAGATTGCATAACTTCCTGCGGTAAAATTAAACTAGCCGTATCCCAGCGGAATATTCATCGTGAGCAAACATCATTCCGCTCTTATCAGGTGGAGCGGATTTAGGGATCAAATTGCCCAACTAAACAAAAAACTGAAACCAATTTCGCTAGGTTGGTTTTGGTTCGTACTTTATAATAATTTTCAACACAGAATACTCATAAAACAAGGGCAGCAATCCAGTGGATTCATAAATTTTACTCCTCAGTGATTTGTAGACTTATCAAGCACTGTGTGTGTGCGGTTTTCCTTCTTCCGCATACTATAAATGAATTTCGTTTGGAATGGGATTATTTGTGAAATAATCAATATAGAACATTGAACAGCTGTTTTGCACTGTCAGGACTCGACAACACAACGTCACAAACCGTAAGCTATGTTTAAGAATCTCAGCCATGGAGGAAAAGCTGTTCAGTGCCTTTTATCGGTCATCTCGCCGAGCAATTCATAGATTATAAGCAGTATCGGATCGGTTGAGTCATCTGTAATTGTCAAATAAAGCCACATTGAAATGCACATCCGTCACGTTTCGAAATGAAGTCGGTGGGTAGAAAGACAGTAAACTGTATAAGCAAACGGATATTAACATCAACAAATGCGTATTATTGATTGAAGATTGAACAGCAAATTAATTTTGAAAAATGAGGAGGAAACTAATGAGCATACGACTTCGTGATTAAAGAGTGTCTCCGATTGGGTTCTGAGTACGGCAGGTATTCGTGTCCATACACATACAAGGACTGGAAATTTAACAAAGAATAACAAATCTCTGAAAAAATGTTGTCAAAACTATAGGCATCCCTTGGCCATTGTATTATATTTTATTGTCGCAAGGCTGAACACTCCTATTATCCCCTACAGCTAACTCTAGCTATCGTCAGTCACATTTCGCAGATGGTATCACACGCCAAATTGTTCTCTCTTCTTTTCTCTTGTTCCCCTATTTGTTTGATGTGTTTCGTTAAGCCATTAGATTGGACAATGTAAATAAGTTTAATACTTTTGTCCTTGCGGTCTATGTAGATTTGATAGATATTTTTGTAACCAATTTTTATTGTGAACTTAGCTTAAATTAAAATTAATATAACCTTCTTCAACGTGAATATCTGATATGGTTTCTAGTCGTAGCAAAAGAGAATAAATTGACGACTTTTCATTGCATTTCTATCATCGGTCAGATACATCCCAGTTAATGTACTTTCAAATACTACTATCCGAAACACTTTTTTTCCAAACTTGCAAATTGCGTAGTTAAATCAATTATTTGCCAGGGCGTTCCTCCTCTATACAAAACCATAACAATCAGATTTTGGTTCATGACTGACCACATTTGTCTAAGGTTAATCCTTCAACAGTCGCGTATATCGCAAAATTTCCAAAAAAAAATTGGAAGAAGCGCAGAGCTTATCCAAGCTTGATACTCCAAAGGACAGAAAATTGTTAAGGGGTTTTACCTTAACTCTAAAATATACGCGTTTCTCAAAATCAAAAATTAACGGTAAGTGTATTACGCAAGTCGAATGGCAAACAGCATCAGTAAACATTGAATTTACGGTTTCAGTTTATCATGAAATTCGGTTGCGTTTTCTTATCAAAATGCGCAAACTAAAACAGAATGTGAGTAATTTGTCAACTTATTACAAAACTGTCTCCTTCCCCGGGGAATGAAACAAACGAGAACCAAGTTGCAGTCAAACGTTCACTGGTGACAGTCACTTCAGTCTGTGCTAACAAATCGACAAACAGATAGAGAGAGATTAATAGACTTCCTCAAAGCCACAAACCGCCCTTTCGATTCTTCAGTAAGGTACACCCTTCCGGAATGCAAATTAGTTTCACTATCGTCCCAGGCTAACTTGGACTATCCGGATTTCATAAGCACGTCCGATGTTCTATCCCGTGAACTTCCCGGCAGTCCGATTTGGGAAGCTTTGTGTGATAAGCCATGTGTTTGAACGGGTGTGGGAAGGGAACCAATAGGAAAGGCGCATGTTCTTCCGCTTTACGTATTTTCGACGCCTCATAAAACGTATTTGATTTTGTCAGTCATTTAATAAGGTAAGCGCAATGCAGATTTTAGGGGTGTCCTACAAAAGAATGGTTAACACTGCAATTTTGAGGGATAAGACAAAGAATTATTGATGATCACCAGAAATCAACAAATATATCTTTTTCATAAATTCTCAGTAGCCCCGGGGGTTAATCGGACGAACAGTGCTATTGGTGGATCCTAGCAGTTCAGCTGTTAAACCGTGTGCTGCAAAATACCGTAGTAGGTGTCCAAGCGTGGGCTCGGACCCCACCGAGGCTAATGAACGTTTCACAACTAGAACATACTACTTCAATCTGATAAAAAGATAACTTGAACAAATCTGTTTGTTATATGTTACTTCTTGGCAAACAATATTATCTCGTGCAGTATTTTAGTTGTTGCTTTTTCAAAAAAAAAAACAAAAAATGTCATGTTTATATTATTCTGTTTTCAAAAATGCATATTTCATATTATATAAATTGGGTTGGCGGGAACATATATATAGACATTTAGTGATCGATGAAATGGTATGAAAATATCGTGTGAGTATAGTAAAACAGAAGTTATTTTTGTCGACATTTTCCAAAGCTGAACCAATACCGAAAAACGAAATATCGATGTGAAATTTGTTATCGACCTTAAACATGCTCGGAAACTTGAAAATTTAGGTTGCGCTATTCACCTTTGACTAGTCTCTTCAGATACTGTTTGTTCGACTGAAGAAGAAAAAATAACGGTCCCCTAATGCAATATATTATTTGATCAGTGCATTCGTATGGGAAGAAATGAGATTGCTGGGTGTGAATCTAATTTGTTCGGTACGATAACCACATTACGAATTTGTCCCTTCGATGTATCTAAAGGCTGCTCTCTATGCACATCACTCAAATCTGCTCGTTAGGGCATTCACTGGTTGACCGCTAGCTTCCTTGTATGCATTGTAATTATATCGACAGCCTGGGTCTAGTTTGAAGAGCATGGGAGAACTTGTACTATTCGGTCCTCGTCAAGTACAGTGAAGTCAACCGGTAAATTAACCACTTACCAACACACACATACACACACTATCATCTACCACTGTTCCCTTCTTCAGAATCAGACTAATGACCGTTAACTCAAGCAACGACATGGATCAGTTGAGAAACACTAGGAATCATTCAAAATAACTATTCACTCTTCGACTTATTTCCTCAATGTTATGACAGGATTATTCAAACTTCTGAGAGTTCCAGTAGAGTTTCAATTGAAGAAATAAACTAGACTATCAAAAACGGTTACTGTTGCCTGTTAGTAGTGATTAATGGTCCTTGTTTAAAAGATCTGACTGGGACCTATTTTCTTGGATCGATATGAACTGCCTGACAAAAACAAAGTGAATTCGGCTTTTCGAAGTTCTCCGGACGGAATGCAAAACAAAAAAGAAAAAGTGACTTACAGTTCAATTTGAACAAAAACATTTAGCGACAAGACCCCCGATCTGTGCCCTCCGGGGATCAATAAAAAAATGAGCTGGGGATTATTGATGAATTGACAAACGATGGAACTTCACTCTTCAAAACGCGGTACAGTGACATTTCCGCGGTGCACTTCGGATAACCTATATCGAGAATAAACAATACACAACTTTTCCCGGGTAAAGTCTTGCTGAGAGGACAATCAATCTCTAGCACATTTGTGCGCACAATTAAACAGTCTGGGAAAGTTGTGTTGACCATCCTCCGCATGAAGTATTTGAATTGTCGTAAATCCGAATAACGAAGAACAGTGCGCTTTGCATCATACACAAACAGAGTCTGTACCACGCTGCGGGAATAAAGTGTTCGGATGACCATTCTGGATAGTCCCATTGAGTAATACGTCGGAATACTACCCCTTCATGCCTTCTTCATGATCTTTATGTATTGGATGAATATACGTGCTGGCTACTCAAATAATTGTTTGTGATCTTGCATTTACTGTGAACTGCTGCAAATCGTATTGCACGAGAAATTCGAGGACAACTATTTTCCGCGGATTGTAAAACTCTTTTTCGTGATCTTGAGATGTTTTCTGATACCTTTCCTGTTGCTGGTCCTGGGAAGAACCACTTATGAGCAAAATCCGACTTCTACGGTTTACTAGAGTGTATTTCGAGACACAATTGAACAGAGAAGTACTTCGAGATTTCAAGCGGCAGGCATGCTTCAGAAATTCATATCAGTGGATTATTACTCAGGTCATTTGCGGTACTTTCAAAATGTTTTTCTCGATGGATTAGTACGACTGAGTTACTTCTTTCCAAAATTATAATAAAACTTGTACATTGCCTATTCTTGCTTTTACTGTAAAGCAATTTATTTTATTAGGCTAATGTCATAAACAGCAGCAGATTTGAAGTTCAGATTCCCAGGGCACACCACTTTTACTCATGATCAGCACGAGGTAAATTATTAGGATTGGAGTGGAGAACAACAAAAGGGCACAGCACCATGAGTGGTTTACTGAGCCGCAAGGCACTAATACTGCCTGACACAAAATTGGAAAATTGATCCCCTATCAAAAGTTGATGACGATGAGTAATTTCTGAGGAAGAAGGTCTAAAAAAAACCTGACCGTGAAATCAGTGGAACTTCTCAGTTAACATCACTCGACTGATACATGCAGCAGGGCACAAGTGCCTTACTGAAGAACATCAGCCAACGGTTCAATCAAGTAGCATGATGAGCTCCAATTCACGTTTTTTTTCAGAACTGGAATCAAACAAATACTTTCCAAATGAAAACGTGAAACTACTATGTTTGTACTATTAGGCATAAAATGAGACAGTCCAATGAGTGTTACTCAAATTTAATATATATTTCATGAGTTAATGACTTTGAAATGGTGCACTCCTCACAAAGCTGATTCCACAATTCTTTTAAAGATACGAGACCCTAAAACCATTAGTCCGTGTAATTCCACTAAGAGACAAACTTCACATGATCGATTCGTTAATTTTTCCAAATAAGCAACATTTCAGTCCGGGAATTACTTGCCACAATAAAGTGTAATTACTGGAGTGTTTTACGCCGAATCGGTAAAGAATCTATAAGACTCCAAAAATGAAATGTACTTTTCAATTACGGTGGGAAACAAATCCATTTTTCTAGGTTACATTGGTTACAGGTATTCAAATATCGAGCCAAAGCACACCAAGTTAGTGCTTAGTGTTGTTACACGTGGGTTACGGATGAGTAATTGCTGTGATATGGAGTACATAGTCTACAACACAAGCGGTAGTGACCCGGTGGTAACGTCATCAAATTATCATCCCGGGGATGTGTGTTCGAATCCCACCTACGCCTGACTTTCCCAATTGTGTTGAATAGTAGCCCTTTGATTGGCCGCTTCCTCTTTCTGAAAATTTTACTTTGTGTATTCAATAAAAGGAAGTAAAAGAAAAAAGAAAAGATATGTGGGTATGTATGAATAAGGAATTAACCGTGATCCAATTAGCTGTCAGTTCTGAACCGGAAATGGGTTGGTTTGATTAACAGGTATATTCGATATGAAATAGAGTGATTGGCTCGAGCGATGCCTGGTCACATTCGTTGAAAATGCATGTTAGGCCTAATACGCAACCTTTGTTGAGTTTTCAATAAATCTCTATTGAATACTGTTATAACACTATCTTCATTCTAACTATTTGCTTCCGATAGTTCGCCTTTAGCATGACATTTTTTTCTGGATATGTGGCAGCCTGTGCTTCCAGCATCAACGGATAGTAAGAGGAGAATTTCGGTTAATGAATGAATGTTCATCCTATCAACATCCAATAACCTTTAAAAGGTATTTATCACCGCAATCACTTTCCCGGCTGGTCATTATGTGCCCCCACTGGGGTAAGTGATCACAAGTATCAGTTGCAGTGGCAAAATCATGACGAATTTTCCTCCCGTGATTAAAGTGTTCAAATTCAAAGTATCACAACGGGAACTAAAACCGCTTTAGTTTTCCTGATATTTTGTTCTGGATTATTGGAGCATCCAGAAGTGGTAGAACTTCTCAGCTGGTTGAGTCTTATACCCTGAGGAGCATCTTTTACCTCTGTGGTCTCCATCATGAATTCAACTCTTAACTCTACGAAGCTTATGCATGAATCAGCGGTCACAACCTGAAATGACATCCATCCTACGAGAAACCCAATAAAACTCAGTTATCCACTCAACATCTATGGGCAAATTAAATATTTCTCTTCGCTAGGCTATGATGTAAAAATGCGGAGCCATTGTATGAAAGACCTAACCTGTGATGACAACGAAGTGATTGGGTAAAAATTAATTCTGAATTTCTAACCGAAAGCTTAATCTGCATTCCGGAAGAACAAGGGGACATTGTATTCATCAACCACTGGCCTGTGGCGGTTGATTATTTCAAATCGAACATCTCCCAAGAGGTTAAGAAAAAGATTTGTCAACGAAAAATTCCTGACCCTTCGTTCTTGGAAAAAATCAACTTCTTTTGCTTTTTCCCACTAAGGGTACATTTTGCTGATCACAGTTTTCTTTTCTGTCTTTGAAGTTACCGTGCGTGATACTAGGATGGATTCCGCCAGTGTAAATAGTATGATATTTGCTGCATACTTTTACATGCTTATCCGATTCAACCGGTTCAAAAAGAACATGTTGAATGTACAATATAATGAAATAAGGTCCAATTCCGCCGAAACAAATAAGTTATAGCTGAGAACTTCCGATCACAGAAGAACATTAGCATATTGGTGAAAAGGCATATAGCTTAGTTAAAACGCTTTCACGCAACAAGAGCAATACATTTGTGATCCCACATGGTCAGGAAGGCAAAGTCTACTGCGAAAGAGAGGTAAAAACCGGAGTTGCCAACAAGTTGATTTAGATTATTTGAAACCGATTAGTAAAAAGAATGGTTTCACAGCTGTATCAGAGACCACAGAACCGGAAGATTAAGGGCAATGCCAAATTATAGAGAAATCAGTTTGTCAGTGATCACTGACAGTGCTCACTAGTCGGGAGTTACAACAGACCTGCAATGTAAAAGAAACAAATGCTATGAACTCAAGTTGTTTGGTGAGAAACAAACAAACACAGGTAGATAATTTTAGTACGGGTTGAAAAGTACTGAAGACTCGGAAGCCAGCTGAGAACCCAATGTGTTTTTTTGTACTAACCACTGAGGTCATTTTCAGTGAACAGAAACATGGCCGAGACCAAGCACAGAAAAGACTCATTATGAACGTCTTAACCAATTTCGAGAAAGATCCCCCAACTGAGCGAAAAAATGATGTGACCGAAACATTGTTTCAGGTGGCTCCACGTCGATCAACGATATGACACATCACTGATTTATTCTACTGTCTCTTAAGATAACATATACGGTGTTTTGGAGATTCGTACCAAAGCAATTTGTCAGATGGAAATAAAATAACTGGCACCAATCGATGTATTTTAAAGGGGCAGTTCCACTGTGTTTAATGAACTAGTAGTCACAGTAACCGGATTATTTGTTTGTCAGCCCTGCGTTTGACTCACAAACTGTACTCTTCATTGAGTGAGCTTCATATCTTACCCATTTGTGCTAAATCACCCTGATTACCACCCAACTAATGGATTTTCATTTGCAAGTCGATGAAAAAAACCTAAAACCGTTAACGTTGTTTTCTGGCTTGAGGAAAAATGGTCGTCAAACGCTATCAAGCATGTACTGGGTTTTGATAATTAAAAACACAGTTTGCAGTCAATTTCGAGTATTTTGCTCATTTAATTCGACCAGTTCTTCTCTTCCAACACGTACATTGCACTGAATGGGTCGTATTTTCATGCCAGACTTTTATTTGCCTAAGAAACTATGTTTACATCTGTGCTTCACATCTGACTGGCATGCAATAGACTTTTAAAAATGAAGAGTGCAGTCATGCATAGAACGCGTCTCTCGACAGAAGTCAAAACAAGAACTCTACGCCATATTGAAGGGATACTAATTGATTCCTTGACTGCGTATTTTCCCCCTGCCAAATACGATCTTTTTCCTCCAGTTTATTACATGTTCTACCCGTGATCTTTTTTGACTAACAACACTTTTTGTCATCTCATGACTCTTGTCCGTATCTTGTTTCATCTACCCATGCTCGATATGCATTCCACACCACGTTCCCTAACCAATGAGCTCCTCATCGCTGTTATCGCTCTGTCTCTCGCTAACTCACTCTATTTCTGTTCTCTTTCAAATTTTTTTTCGCTCACTCTTCTCAAATTTCTGGTGACATGTTTTCTGGATTTCCCACCGATGCTTATTCTGACCCGCTTCCACGTTTCTTAAATTTATTATCGGCTTTAATGATCCACGAACTGTGCTCACTTCTCTGCATTTGTCCTCTTCTCATCCTATGGTTTCTTAATCCACAATCTTCTGTTCTAATTGTGTTCCAAGGGCGGTGGCGTGTTTGGAGTGATAACAGTAAAAACAAATCCACTATCATCCATGAAATTCAATCCAATCCAGAAGAAATGGGTGCTCGTACAGAGATGTCATTTCAGTTGTATTTTACATCTTTGTTTTGCACCTTACTTTTTCATAATGATCTGATTCTTAGGTCGATTAAGGGGGTTAGGAAATGAAAGTCCGGTCGTAAAAATGACGATACTATCCTGGGGAATATCATCCATCAATTTGTTTTGCAGAGCAAAAAGCAGTATCCATCTCGCGCAACTTCTTCTGTGAGGATAAAAACAGATGAATAACAACTAATGTTGACTACGTTGGAAACAAATCGTGCTAGCGCGAGCGTATTCAAGCATTGAAAAACGATGAAGGACATCTCGTTACATCAATACTGTCTACTCCAGCCTTGTACCACACACACCCTAAATCAAGTTTTTGAAAACTGGGAAAGCACAATTTTATACCGATACTTTGAACCAAAAAATCATCTTTCGCTTTCCCTCGGCACACTTTTAAAAGTTTTAAATACGCAGAGATCAGAAGCCTCAGAGGGCATCGAACCCATGAATGGACATCACACACGCACACATACACTGAACGACGGGGGCACAGAGACATCTCTGACCTTGCCATATTTTGCCATCAAACCTTTGTCGTATGAGTATCCTCATGAATTCACCATTTCGAGGAGGAATAAGAAATAATGGATCCGAAAAACGCCGACTCAAAACACCAGGTGTTTGATGAATCTTTTTAAACGAATTTCTGAATCACATGAAACGTAGATTGACTCCGTCAATTAAGAATCACGTCCACTCAATTTGAAGTAAGTCATCCACCTGCACGGATTTCAAAAGAATGAAACTTCTCTGAGTGATTCCTAGCTTTTCAGTTTGCGCTTCGTTTGCTCTATAAACGACGAATTCCCTTATGAAAACCAGTACTGTCAGAAAAAGAAAGTCCAGATTGGGTGGCCCATGGCTTCATCTAGTCCATAATTAAGGAAGTACTATTTCGTAAATATCACAATCGATGAAACCACGCATTTCCTTTTCGGTGAAACTACCGATAGCATATATCGGGAGTGTTGAACGAAGTACAAGAAAAACAAGGTACACATTGCAAGGTATACATTTTTCTACGCATGGTTACTGTTAAAAGCGTGCAGTTCTCTACTGTTCATGTATAATATTAGAATGTGGGAGAAAGCAATGCATTTTGGCAGGTCTGAGATACCGTTGCGTAATACCCAGCTGTTGGACCCATTCCGAATGCATACAGGTATGAAGTGGATGCTACAAAATCATCACCAACCGGTGTCTCATGCAAGTCACACCTAATAAACAAACTCTGTTAGCACTAACCTACCCATTCGTTCTCTTCTCGGGTAACAAGCACATTGTCTGCTGCAATTTTTTTTCCAAGTTTACTAGACAGTTGCATTCAACAAAGAGAACTAAAAAACGATTTAACATTAGTATTATGGTAATGTATCAAACCCGATAGGAATACCTTAGACTTACGAAACACCAAGTCGACCTCAATACGTTAAGCAAAGGAATATACTGCTCGATTGCTTTTCAGTAGAGTCGCAGTCTCACCTGAGTTTATACATGGTGTAACAAAACAAACAAGAAAGTACTAGGAGAAGTCTAGTCTAAAAATGCCATAATTCTCTAAGTTTGCATGCACACCGATTACAAGTAACTGGTGCGTGCATCCATGAAGTTGGTACTTTATAATCAGTGAAACGAGTACGAGCGAGCGAGCATCACTCCCACATAGTTCCGTCAACGTTGAACCAAACGCTTGAATTTCTGATTGACCAACGTAACACAAGCAAATTGATGGATTTGGTAATAATGAACCACCATTAATAGCTTTGGATAAAAACGTGAAATATCTTTTGATAAACGTAATTATGCAATAGCAAGATTTCTTAACTGTAGATGTCTCGAATACATCTCTTCTGCTAAATTCTGTGACGCTAGAATAGATTTTACAACAAATAGACTAGTTTTGTCTGTTATTCAACCATGGTTCCTTCAATGTGTGGGAATTGCGTGTGAAGCATCTATGGCGTATCAATGATAGATGATGTACAACGCAAGAATTCAATAGATTCCTAATCCCGCTCCGGTGTCATCCGAACCTTAAAATCTTTGCACGCAGACTCTAGGTTAATTAGTTGAGTATGATGCGCCTAAGTCAATTCGGCTTGTAAAACCAACAACTGTCACGTGTTCGCACCTGATTGTTGTTACCATATACCTGATTAGAGTATCAGAGAACCAAACAAGTCTGAATGGATTTGTCTTGTTATTCATAGACCAATTTTTTATCTTCATGGCAGATGGAAATNATGGAAATGCGTGGCGGGCACAGTAACCCAGTTTGTTTCGATTTCTCTCGTCTGTTGTTCTTGTTTCTACTGGTGCGTGTTACGAAACGACTATTGACTTGCGAGCGGGACAAGGCGGAGATATTCGGACCCGGTTATATCTCACATCTGCATACCTCTACATTTTCAATAGAGCATATGTATTGTGATGAACTTTCCGATGATCACGTTTCTACCTACTGTCTGTATTTACCTATTGATTCCAGCGCAAATTATCATAGAACGTAATGCAAACAGAAAGCAGTGTGGCAAACTATTTTCCGGCATATGCTAAAGATGACCAGATGATCAGATTAGTTTGCCCTGATGGATTCTCTTCTGTCTCAACCTTGCGAAGTCCTCACGTAACATTTACAGGTGTAACTAGGTTATATAACACGTGTGAAAAGATGTCTAGAGGAAAAGTCAGCAATCGATGTGGGGTTCAGGTCAGCCAAGCTCAACTCAACAGACTCGATCATATCTCTATAATTCATGGATAAGTATGAATGAGCAAAACATCAGTTCTAAGGTACCGTTACATGTATTTCATGCATTTTACTCGGCCCGCTGTCATTCGTATAGTATAGCGAAGGATGTATGATTCGACACAATAAACACCGGTTCTGATTGGATTATGGAGCCACTCTTGATTTTGTAGGTTTTTTCATTCTGTATAATACTCAGAGTGATGTTCCTCAAACTGAACGAATCTGGCTTGGTAGACCAAGAATTTCATTTGCCTTTAACATTTCTATTACCATGAAAACGAACACAGAATTCGCACAAACATCCACTTTCTTTACAGACTCAGGTTGTGTGCGCAGGCACACCCTTCAGATGGGTGGCTGTGCTTGTATATGTGAATACACTTTCTACCAACCCTGATTTTCCAAATACATTTCCTCATCAGTTTGTTATATCTATAATGCACAAAAAGTAAACCATCATATATGCGGTTTGCTATCCATCGCCACCAGGACGGTTGATTTCCTTTTAATCGCATCCCTGAGTTCACTCGTACGCTCATCATTATCTCTCCTTTCCGTAGCGCGATTTACACGAACGTTCGATTAAGGGTATCTTTCTAAACTTAGCCGACAGCTCTCACTTGAATTGTGGTAAGGCTCGAAATATTTGATTCAAACAACCAAGCAACTCGTTTGTAATAATCTACCATAACGCAATGGTAGCTGATAATAAAATACTGATGTAAGGAAGTTCTCCCGAGGATCGGCTAGTGAAACTCGAATGCGTATCACAATAACATACATACACGGTGCCTTACGTGGCCATCTGACAGCAAAACGTTGGTGCTTATTTCACCAGGGTTTAGCCAGCGCGATA
>UZAN01041027.1:0-19145 GCA_900618425.1 Echinostoma caproni
ATTCCCACAATGTGACGGAGAGCGTGCAAGTGTAGCGCAGCCAATCGAAGGGCGCGCATTGAGTAGGGTTTCCCCAGCAGAAGCTATGCGAGACGCTTGGTCGTATGGGAGCATTTCATGAGATGCAAGAGAACGGTGACCAGCCGCAACCCTAGACATTCACCCCCGATCACATTCAGGACTTTTGCGAGGAGAGAGAGAATGTAATCATGAGTGTTTCGGGTTTCTTGAGGTACTGCTGTTCCCCTTGAGAATTCCTCGTACATTGGTATGCAAATCTGCAACCGTTACAAGGCTAAAACAGGGTATGAACGAGGACAGCAAATGTCTTTTCTGACGTTTTCAAAGCACAGAAAAAAACTGATTTTATATAAAAATTACTGGACTGACGGAAAATGAAAATCTGTCCCAAGAGGTAGTCGGATTAACCAGAATTTCCAGCAGTGAGAACCTGCTATAGCGATACTCACAAATGAACTACTGTACTAGTTGTAGTATGCACTGATCAAGAATTACGAATCACGAATTAAAAACCACGGACTAGCAATCCTGGACTCCACGTAAACACTGGATTACACTGGTCCGAGCACGACAGTATTCCACGTAATCGAGACACGAGGAAAAGGTCACAGGGATAGCAGTTTGTTTATTGAAACAAATAAGGAGGATTGAGTAATATGTACAAACCAAATTCTTTAATGCACTGTGCAAGCAAGAGCAACGTGACTTTGTGTGCGAGTTTTGGCGACCAATAAACTCTCAATATGGAGGGTTCCGTGCACATAATTCCAACATTCGTGGGACTGTTCGTGGTCAGTTTCGGCCGCTGAGTACGGAAAGTCGGTAGTTTCCACGAATATGATGACACTGGTTACTTCAACTGCCGCATGGCGTTCAGACCCATGATGGATTGGATATCCTCAGCCACCAGAAATCAAATGGGAATGAAGTCATGTTTCGCCGATCGAACCAGTAACGACACTTCCCCCAACAATGGGAGTTTGTGACCCTTAACGCCAATAATTTGCACTGTCGTCTGATGAAATTGGGCTTCCGGACAGAGGAATCGAAGCACTTCAGTTGAAATTATAGATTCTGTACTACCTGTGTCCACAGGAAATGATTGCTTGGTGCCCCACTGTAATGTCACATCTTTGTATAGGAATTAGGCACATTGAATCTCGGGTCATATGGAAAGCACAGTGCTGGTTTCTTGTTCGACTGATGGCTGCACGAGATTGCTGCAGGGTTGTTCGCAAATTCTCCGTAGGTAGCCAGTATTTTCTAGCACGCATGACACTTGACATTACAGAATTGACAAATAGAGTGCAAGTGGTAAGCTGCACATGACAGACACGGGTTGATATGTTTTTCGTTGCCAGGAGGGTCATGTTGTGGCTCCGGTTTATGCTTGGCCACTGGAGGTCGGATTGGCCTCGTTTTCTGACGTTGGAATAGAGTGACTGTTTCTCTGAAAGTCACTTGTATCAGATCATCATGTTGTTCACAAATCTTTCGTGCCTCTGCGAAAGTAAAATGCTTCTTCAGCAACTTCCGTTTGAGTTTCAGATTGTTCATGCTCGTCACTAGTCGGTCACACAGTTGTTCTTCCAACCGATCACCGTAGTTGCAGCGCGATGCTTGTTTGGTCAGCTGCGAAATGAAATCACGACAGGAAACATGCTCGGCATGAATCAGCGAATTGAATTTAGCTCTCTTGTGTGCCTGGAACCCAGTGGGCAGCAGGTGGTTGATGCAGCGGCCGAAGCCTCAGGAAACGTCAGGTTTTTCAACAGGAAGTAGAGGTCACGGCCGCCTGCAGTAAGGAATAGGACTGACTGGTTTTGTGAGTCACCTTAGCGAATGCTTCATCACAATTCAAAACTTTCGACCCACTTCTCGATTGCGGATGGGTTGGCATGCAGATTCAAGTGTTCAATGGTTGTAAGTTCCATCACGCGACGCCAATTCGTAGTAATTGTAGTGTGCATTGATCAAGAATTACCAATCACGAATTAAAAACCACGGACTAGCAATCCTGGACCCCACGTAAGTACTGGATCACACTGATCCTAGCACGACAGTATTCCACGTAACCGAGACACGAGGAAAAGGTCACAGGAATAGCAGTTTGTTTATTGAATGAAATCAGGGTGATTAAATACGTACAAGACAAGCTCATTGGTCATCCGGGTTTCTACCAATCACGTGCTCGTATTATTGACGTCAGGATAGTACGACTTCTGATTGGTCGGTATGATCGACCTGTGCTTCGTTGTTCAGAAGCTGTAACACGCCTAGCTGGAATCATCTGGGAAGCTTGATTTACCACATTTGTCCAGAAACTGTAACGCATCGCTCCGCAGCTTGCGTTATCCCTTAGGCTAGGATCATCATAAACACATTCTCAGTTCTACAAAAGAGCCAATGCTGTGAATAGCACGTGTTTCAACCTTACTATAAATTATATTCTACCATCGATTGCCTTGTTTCACCGGCCGGTGCGAGTTTCATACCCCATCATATGATCAGTTTGACTACTTTCCTACGTACGTTGCTGTCTATTCAGACCGTGGTTAGTTCACAACCTGATGGGTTGTTCTTCATCATCAACCCAGATTGTATCTCGACATAATCCACTCACTACCAGTGGACAATGCTGATTGGCCACGCTCATTCTGCTCGTGCCTAATTTGCCAGTGAATGTCAGCTGATTCCGTAACCCGGATGCCTTTATAAGGCGATCATTCTGAATAGAATGTTTGCACAATCCACAGATAGCTCAGTTTTGATCGAAATCACTTAAAAGAGTTGTATAAAAACGGATTCAGCATTCCTCGAGACAACTTTGAATTGTTACGTGTGGTTTAAAATAAAACGACAATAAGCGAACGAATGCGTTAGATTTAGCAGCTTTCAGTTCCGCCGATGTGCGATGTACAGCGGCCGATCATGCCCATTTGATTCGTATTTATAGAGTTTGGACTATTTCAAATTAACCACGCATTTCACTCGGTGCTAATAACGTGGAATACCATGTACGGACCATTTGAATCCGATGCAAGGTGGTGTGATCAATCGATATTAGCCAATCTATTGCCAAAACCGGACAACGAGGTTTGACTGATTCCATTTGAGCTATCTGCACAACAAGCTATGCTCAATAAAATGGCAAAGTGGCCGCTTTTTCTGAAACAATTGCACACACACACACACACACCACACATTTTGCCACAAATGCCATTAGGAATGCAGTTGTAAACATTGAATAATAACATTTAATGCATTGATCAGGAAGCGAAGCTGAATAAATGTACACTGCAAACGTAATGTCCCACGTTTTACAGTGTAACGATTAATTCCGGAATTCAGTAATACCTGCCCTCGAACAGTTTTCACTGTTTTTCGGGTTGTATTTAGCATGTGGATGAACATACATGTTCATGGACCGAAGTGTGTGTGTGTGTGTGTGTGTAGTGTTATATGTTTGTGCACCAGGACCTTACAGCTTCAAACTGAAAAATGGAGTTGTGACCTTCGAAATATGACTGTCTCAGTGTTCCGGAATTTATGACCACACTGTACACAGTGAATATACCTAGGAAATTACAGAACACATGTAAAGAGCTGCGCGATATATGTATTGAGCTCAACAGGCTTGCTCCCACCGATTGCAGGTCAACAAAACATGATTGTTATGGCCGGATCCAATGACTGATCACTGGCTGTCGGGACACAATCAGGAGCCAGAATAAATGTAGAACAATGAAAAGGCATAGAGACAGTATTGCTTATTGGGTACACACAATGTAGAGGAACATATGTTTTCTGTGAATTCCTTTTCAGACCTCTACAATTACATCTGTATATGAAACAATTTCCACAGGGTCAAAGAGAAAGGTGGATAAGTCATTTGTTTGGTTATGAGCCCGAGAGAACTCCAGATGCGTACACTATTTGGATTACGTAACAAAAGTTGTTAAGTTACGTCATGGTCACGTGAGTAAGTGATTTTCTCTTCCATTGTCGAGGGGAGTTTAAGGACTTGGATCAGTTTTTGTTGTGCGCACAGCTCAGGCTTCGTGAGTCAGATGCTAATCGCCTCTACGGTTTCTAACGTCCGAAACCGTATTGCTCTCGAGGGGTTTGGTGCGACTCGATAAATGATTGCAAATGTCGAGCGCATATCAACCAAGTGTCCCGTCTCGACTAGATGAGGAACGATCAAGCTTGATACAGCTCTACTCCCACATTGTGTGAGCCAGCGTGTTCTCTGATCCGTTGAGATAACTGCCTTGTCGTTCGACCTACATAAGTCGCACGACAGATCAACTTGAATTGGTAGACGATCATAGATGAGGTCAACATGAGCAGTCTCTTTGTTGTTACAACCAATTTTTTGGTGAGGTAGAGTAGCTGAGTGGCATTGAGTGTGGATTTTATTGTGGCGGATAAAGCTCTACTGATCCTGTCAGCGGTGATATCACCTTTGAATGGAATTTTTACAAAATGCATTTTCATCTCCGCTCTCGAAATTTTTGTTGGCATATTCTCCTCAGCCAGAATGCGATCGATAAACTTCTCAGGATAGCCATTTTCAATTAGGGTTCTCTTTTACTACCTAATTCAAGTTCGCCCTTTTTAATTTTCTCATGATTAACGAACACAATCCACGCTGGCTCACACAGGGTGGGAATGGAGCTGTGTGAAGCTCAACTGTTACTCATCTGTTGATTAATATGCGGTCGACATTTGCAATCATTTATCGAGTCGCATCACACCTCTCGGAAAAAAAACGGTTTCAGACGTTAACACCTGTAGAGGCGATTAGCATCTGACTCATGAGGCCTGAGCTGTGCGAACAACGAAAATTGATCCAAGCTCTTAAACTCCCTTAGACAAGGGAAGAGAAAATCGCTTGTTCACGTGACCATGACGTAACTTAACAACTTTTGTTACGTAATCCAAATAGTGTACGCATCTGGAGTTCTCTCGGGCTCATAACCAAACAAATGACTCATCCACCTTTCTGTTTTCCCCTATTGAAATTATTTCACCCACAGATGTGATTGTAGAGGTCTGAAAAGGAATTCACCGAAAACATGTTTGTCTGTTTGTGTGTACATATCTATTAATGGGCATATTTCGTTATTTGATTTACATGGGCCTGTGTGCGTTAAAGACAGAACATGAACTGACTTCATTTAGGTGACTAGTGCAGTTTACAGAATGGATGAATAAAGCTGGACATCTGATTTACAATAGATTAAAAACACGCAAATGAAATTGAAGCAGGGTTATTTTTTCCAATACACACTTTTGTATGGTGAGCAGCAGCCGAACCTCAAAGTCACACTCATGACACATGGCAATGTAAGCCCCGGAGCTTGTAGAGGCGAACCCCTCGAGACCCTAATTGGATAGGAGGCCTAGATCTGTCCTCAGCGACGGTGCCTACCGCCAAATTTGAGTGACTGCGTTGGGGTTCGAACCTTAAACCCTGAGGACCAAAGTAGTCCAGTGACAGCGGCTTATACTATATATCGTCTATCAGTGTCGTGCAAAAGTACCTTTACCTAATACCTCAAAAACTGAATACAAAAAACATTTTGATCGTGTAAATAATCCCTACGAAGTTCTATATCAGGAATGCTAACTGACCATTTGTTTCATTCATTACTGGGTTCTTACTGCTTGATTTTCCTACTGTTTATGAGTGTCCTGCACCAACTTGACGTGAGGAAGAGGTTTTGATTCATCAACGAGTCTACTAATATCTTGTTTTTAGGTCAGCGGATTTAAATTGCTGATAGTTCAACGGGGATGGAATGGTGGTTTTCAGCTTCCCCCGTTCATGCCACTTTGATATTGATAATTTTCATCCTGTGATAAAAAGAGTATATTCTCACACCAAAAAAGGTTAGCCGCTATTGATCCTAGTCTCAGTCACAGTACGGCGTTCATCCGTTTAAGTTTTTGACACACGTGTCACCATTTCAGTGTCCTCTTCGAAATGTGTCGTCGCAGCTGTGGTTGCGATCGATAATCATGTGTGCATTTATCACAGGTCACGTGAACTCAATACATGAATTCATCGTTTGCACTGTCGTGGTCCAGACGGCTTGAGTCTCGACAAATGGATATCCGATAAGATACTTCCAGATCCGGTTTTTGTGGACAACACAGTTAAAATAGTTTTTTGTCAGACGGGTGGAAAACTGGATGCAATCGTCTGATGAACCTCTTCGTGTTGCGAGGGAGAGAATGCAAGGTGAACTCCTCCGACCTGATCGAAACAGTTGTAGAGTGCTTTCTCGCCTCACAATTCATGTGTAGTTTGCTCTGTACAAAATGCAAATATATAGTATTTTTAATATAATTTTACGCGTTTCTTAAACAGGTCATGTGATGATTATTATATTTCACACTAGTCTGAGGCCAGAATGTATGTTAAACATTAATCTTCATATAAAGAAATCGTTCCATGATTTGCATGTGGGCGGAATACTGCCACGTTGCTCAGACCAAGGCAGATGAATTTTCCAGAAGAATCCATAAGCGGAAAATTTGACTACCCAAAGCCTGACCCACCAGGCAACGGGGTGGTGTGTTAAAATCACAATCCACTCGGGGGTCGGTGTCCAGTTCATTGGATGGGGTCAAACGTCCAAGGTGCCCAATAGACCGTGATACCCAATCGAGTCGGTGAACACTGCCACAACTGAAAAGGTGTGTGTGTGTGTGTGGTTAGTAGGCCCCCTTTTGTTTGGTTCGGAGTCGGGTTTTTGTAGCCAAGTTCCCTAGGTGAACTGCCAATAGTTCACCAATCTGGTTATAGTCCGGTACGTTGGCTTTTCGTCCCCTCACTTTGGTAGGAAAACACCGCCACGAGAAGCAGTAGTGAGTAGGGCTTCCTGAGCAATAAAGCAACTACATTTTTAACATTAGAGAAAAGATGATAGTAAAATCTATGCAATACAAATGTTACATTGCTTGGCGACAGCGATACTACATTGATGAGAAGCGATACTCGCAGGCACTATACCAAGTCCACTGGTTCTGTTGCAAAAGAAACGTCAGTCTTGTAGCGAACCGTGATTTGAAGATGTAACGTGATGTATTTGAACAGCACAGTACAGTATAGTACATTGATGTGGATACAAGCTAAATGCTTTAGGGAACATTGCATACACTGCACGAAACGAACGCTGTTTACTTACCACGGAGTGCGCGTAGGCATGTTTATTGTTTGAAGAAAAATGTAGAAAATCATTTTCGAATGAGAAACACTAGAATATGGATAATCATTTTCATACGGAGAAAAAATTCGAAATTTCCCGCAGTCCGTTAGAAGTGATCGATGAACGAACGGCGAGGTAGATATGCAAAGACAAACACTATAGACAATATCGAGTTTTCCATGAAAAAAAACTGGGCTCTAAGTACAAAACAAAAAAAAAGATGAATCACAAAACCGGGTCACACTGAACATTGGGATACACGCGCAATAAATAAAGGGTTTCGATATGGAATTGGACTGAAATGCACGCGGATTGCTTGTGAATCAGTCAATCGAAGAGACTTTCAGGTTGGGTTATTGATTCATCGAGAAAAACGGAGCTCGGTGATTGCCTGGTAAAGGTCATCATTGAAACTCCAATTAACTATTCTTTTAGGGAGAAACTAATCCGGTATATGTATGGCAAGCTGAATATCTAATTGCATCATAGATTATCAGCACGGATGCTGTGGGCCACCTACGGGGGATACAAAGATGCGACAGACGGGCGGTTGTGACGGAGTTCAAACGCACAACCACCGGATCACTGTTTTCGTGACCATAATCGCTAGATCATTGCCACACCGATGACAACATTAAAGTAGACTCATCGAATCCGGTAAGATATTCTTTCTCGAAATAAAATGATTACATTGGACGTTTGGTGGAAGCAATAAGAGATTCATTGAAAGAAAGAACTTGGGTAAGTGGATTTAGTCCGTGTTGCACAATCGATGTCGACCGAACAAATAGCCAAAAACATTATATAAATGTGAGTAATGGAGGAGTTGATTCAGTTCCATAAGAGAATTCGTTGTGGATGGATCAAATGAAACAGGAATTGAGAATCCAGGAAGCGGTTTCGACCCAGTTGGCCATCGGGCAGCTGATCAGACCGTTTTTCATTTTTCGTTTATGCGATATGGTGTAACCCATCCTTTTGAGCTTGTTGCGGACATCGCGTCTTAGCACTAGCCTCCGCGGTTATATATACACACATATATATCTACATATATATATATCATGAGTCATTTTTATACTAAGGCTTCGTTATTTTACAACTGTTGCATCCACAACCGTCGTCGAACTCGAGAACTCGAACATTTTAATGGCATTTGGCCAACAGAAGCAGAAACGTAAGTGGATATTATCACAGATATATTGCGTCCGATGTGGGGTAATATCACATTTATTCCAGAGAATGAGGCTCGAAATATTTGGTGTTGGGAGGAGCCAGTGTGACGAAAGTCACGGTGTTGCACGAGTTCGATCAATACATGTAAATATACATATATATTCAGTCCAGTCTTCAGAGAATGAATAATGACCCTTTTCAATGGAGCTTTCAGATCATTATGTTGTCAGCGGTTGTTCTTGGCTCCCAACACTGCGCTATTTGAGTTTCTTTCATCAGGTTTTCTCAGTCGAGCTGAAAAGAGGCAAAACAAGGGATGTCTTTTCGCCTCACCTGTGAGATCTTAGTTTTTGAAAATGTGCCGGTTTCGAGTGTATATCATGCCCCTTGGTGTCCCAAGTGGACGTCATTTGAAAGACCCAATTTCATAGTTTGGGGCTGCAGTTTATTCAGCTCTTAATGACCATATGCAACATCACGTAACCTTAGATAAAGTTTGCGGCCAATACGCATCCATTGCCTCCTTGAAGTTATGCACATTGATAGTTTGGTTGACCACTCCCATGGGTAATCTGTTCCACATAGGTATCACCCTGTGTGAGAAGAAGTTGGCCCGGACCTCCAACCTAGCATGATTAGGTTGGAGCTTAAAACTATGACTCTTCGTGTTTTGAGCACAACAAGCCGTAAACAATTCATCTGCGTGGAGTTCTGATTGCCCTCTCTCTAGCTTTTTTAAAGATTTCTATCAGGTCATCTACGTTCCAGCACAAAGTGATTTAGGTCTCTCAATCGCTGTTCACAGCTTTTTCCCTTGTGCTCAGCTACCATTCGGGTAGCAAATTTTATTCAATCTTATCGCTTTCTTCAGTAGGATTCAATCTGTAGTATCCACCAATCCGGTTACGTCATCTGACATTCACCAGACAATAGACAGTTGAAACGCCCAAACCAAATGACAACTACTACATGGCGTAGTGAAACCGTGCACATGAGCATATATTCAACGCCCTAATTAAGATAATCTAACATATCTCAACTGACACGGAGGTTTAAAGCTACAAGTATTTTAACATCTTGTTACCTGATACATCAGGCATGAAGATTGATCAGATCTTCCACTCTCACATACGCGTTTATGAACTATAGATAGCCCATGAATATCAAGATAAATTGTCTCCTTTTAAATTGTTCATGGTTTGCATATATGTAAGCTCACATTTTTTTTGGACACCTTGAGCCATGAATAAATCGTAAACAGAACGAAGAAGGAAAAATCTGCAGCGAATAGCCAATTATTTGCATGCTACTGTCTGCCTCAAATTTTGCAGGATGGACCCCAGTTCTGAATCCTTGTCGAAATACACTGGCAGATTGATTCCGGCCAGCGCAGTCCCAGTTCTTATACAATGAGCGTCTTCACAAAAGGCTGCGGATAATCCCTGGCCACCTACTGACGCTCTCAATATACAGCGGGTAGGATACACTTCTCACAGTAGATTGTTCTCCGTGGATGGGGCTTCCAAATGACCTGCGAGAAAGAGAAAATACAAAAAGGGACCATGAACCAAAAGGTTCAGTGAGACATGCACACGACTCACAATTAAATCAAAATGGCTGCGCCCTTGTCTTTACTACAATACATTCATCCAATTCGTGCGGGAAAAGACTGTCGATCCACCTGACCGTACTCTATTTGCTCACGTGATCCCTGTATGCAGCTTTGAATTTGAACTAATCGATGACCTATGATTAATGGAAACATGATCGATTGTGAGACGTGCGATATTTTTCGTTAACATGTAGCTAACATGAAAAAAAACTGTTTTCACTGAAAATAAGCTGATAACGGAGTTAATTTTAGGTAATTAGTCAATTGTAACAATGCAAATTCAGCATTCAGTGAACCTCTCTCTGGTAGACAATCTCATCTGATCGGTTCATTTCAACGTGTTAGATTGTATCGTGAAAGTTATAGCAGCCGTTCAAAGAATTGTGACTACGATGAATCAGGCACAGTTTTTGTGAGTCAGCCAAATAACAGATGTGTCGAACGGAACACCACAACTATCGTCATATGCGCGGGTGTGTGCATGATGAATTGGCAAGCTTACATTTATTATGAAGATAACAAAAGTAAAAATCAATACCTCGCTCTCTGAACTTCATGAAAAGCAGCCAAGTTGTGTCTGCTTTTATATGAGTTGCCAATACATCAATGACCGTAATTATCGTAATGTCGTGTTTCACTTATTATACACATTTTGTGTGAAAAACAGCAGATGTGGTGAGCCACCTAGCTACGAAAGAACTGCTGTTCAGGGATGATAAACGGTAATCGACGTCCAAGGACTTGGAGTGGTGAACCACATAAGAATCTGCTAAATTAAATGTGGTACTGAACTGAACGTTAACAAAGCTGCCTACCACCAAAGTTGTCTGGCGAAGGTGGGGTTCGAACATTGGACCAGATTACAGTGACTAAAGCCTTGCATCAAAACCCCCACACACAGTGCTTACTTTAATTAATCCGTGGACTCGGATAATGTGTTTTTATTTCATTTGAGGCCATGTGGTATCAACCAACCAACCTGGGATTATCCCAAGTGTGGAAATTAGCGTAGCATAGATTATTTATGACTTTCTTCGAGGACTTAATCGTTCATTGTTCAACAGCTTATTGATAAATTGCCTCATCAGTCCCAATCTTTTGTTCGATATCAGTTCACGTGCACTTGTAGTGCTCACTATATCGGATACACAACGAGTCGTTTGTCCAAAAGGATATCTGAACATTGTCCGGCTGCTCTTAGAAAAAGGAACAGCTTGAACAGCTCAATCCTGCAACATTTGGTAGACAGTGAACACAGGATTCACCCAGAAACAGCAATCACAAGTTTATTCATTGCACCTGAGAACCACACCAAAGGATTATGTAAGAACTTAACAACTGCGGAACCTATGGCAACTAGGATCATAAAGCCGGAGTTGTGCAAGCAACGCAATCTGGTTCAAGCGTTGCTGTTACCATGGCCATAAGAACAATTGCTCATGTCTCTATGTGACAGTTTCTATTCTCTCCCACCCCTACTCCTCATTTATCGTCTCTTTTTTCGCACACTTTCACACACCTGTTTTATTCATCCTTGTCTAACACCTTTCATATCGCGTCCAATTCACACATTTTCATCCGGCTTTCCCCTATCGAATTATCGTGACCCCACAGCTTGTTGTCAACCAAAAATTTTGCACACAGACATTCATTCAGCATCAGCCTACCCACTGTATTATTCTACTGACTAATCGAACTATATATGTAATTGCCTGAAGCGATATATCGAAAAGAAATTTTTTCGCGTTTCTCGTTTGTTCTTATGCATCGATGGGTATATTTTACGATTTTCTATATTTCAAAACTTTATTTTTCCCAAGTGATTTATTTTGATCCTCTTTTCATTTCACTTGCAAGATCCAAATTTTACGCTTCATTTATATTTTACCCCTAATCAATCCATTTGCATAATCGGTTCTCGTTGTCTACTACTTACTGGCCACTTATTTGCTAGTTTATTAACAATGTGCGGTAAATATGTTTGCTCAGGCATGAATCATCTATTGAATGATATTTGGGATTTCGATTTTTTGTCACCTTATCAATTGATTTGTACAGTTCTATCGATGATATAATTTTTACAAATATTATTATTTCTTTTGTTCCCATCAGTTCCACTTCTACCCCCGTGAATGCATCACCAATCGAAAATGCGCCCACACGAGAATAGGAGGATATGATCTCACCACCATCTACCGCCTTGGAAGTACCCTGCTCCGGCAGTCATCTGAGATACGAGACTTGGATGCTGCCGTAACTAGTAGCCTGAAAACTTGTGCACCGACAGAAAGGGCTTGTGCTTCTGCGTGGAGCATGTTATGGTGCTATCCGACATTCGTTTGGTTCTTTACCCCTGACGGCTTCCAGATGGCTGTTTGCCTCCCACGTACGCCCTCGACTGGAATACGGCGGTCTGGAGGTCTTTCCTTCTACGGCTTCTGAGGTTGTCCAATTAGAGAGAGTTCAACGAGCTACTGCAGGTCTCATCGTAAGACTACCTTGAATCAGCTATGAAGACCGACTGATGGCAACGGGGTTGTTTCCAATGGCATACAGACGACCTGATTTACATCCGATGCATCATCCGGAGCGACTTTACCCCAGAACTGCAGTCGGAATTCCAGCTTAATTTAACTATACGTCTTCCTTTCTTTTGCATTGCTTAAAAGAATTGCTCCAAAGAGGTGGGCGTTCTCTTCTCAATCAGGGAATGACCTGATCCTGTTTTCATCCCGACTGACCGTCATTGAACACTAAGAAATGAACTGGTTTTCTAAAATCCACTTTCTGTAAGCCGCACAACTCGCTAATCCGTCCAGTTTACCTGATAGGAAAATATTCGGCTAGACAGATTTATTTTACATTAAGCAAATGATTTAGTCAACCATGCACTTGGGAATCCGGAGACTGGAGTTTTGCTCTTGTTAGCCATGATCCGTATTGGTACACCCGTCGTCTCGTCCAGAACACCCACCCCCTGCGCCCCACTGGCAAATTTTGAAAAGACAATTGCCTTTTTCACGATTCGTGTGTATAGTTAAGCATGTATGATCAAAAGATCTGACCTAGGTTATCTTCAATTTAGTGATGAGAATAAAAACATCCGTCGCCGTTGACTGTAAAACCATTTGGTCATAGCATTCACTGATCGATGAACATGATTTGGAATATCACCTCGAATTCTCCTAAGAAAACCTACCTTCGCATTATTATGCATACGATTGGAGGAATATATCTGATTTCTTCAGAGAAGGAAGGAATTTCAGCAAAATCACTTTGAATCATGGCAGTAGACGAATCATGCACTACCACAAGTAACTATACCAATCACTTTGCCATAACTTGATACATTGAACTTCACATGTTCCAGATCGATGTTATTCTAGCCCTATTTGTGTTTTTCCGGTAGTTCGTGTAATCTGGAAAAACACGATATATATTTATGTGAAAATGATCATCAGAAAGTGAATCAGAATAGTGTGACGCCGAGAAAATGCGAAATTGGAGCCTGATGGTTGTATCAAATGGACCAATAGATTTCAAGGTCATTTTGCAATCTATCAACCAATCATACGGAAGAAGTTAAAATGTATTGAACTAATGTGTTGTTGGCAAAAAACAGAAATGAAATCTGATATCATAATCAGATGCGATTTTTGTTCAATGAATATACAGAATAAAACCAATGGGTACTGGTTTTCAAAACCTTTATTAAAATACCACGGTTATTTTTTCGAGAGCAAATTAGTCATTGCTTAAAACTATTGTATCGTCACTAACAGAAGTGGTATTAGGTATTTACAGCCTAAACTAAGAGCAGTCATTGAATACTGCCACTAAAATTTCTCCTATTCGGCTCTCTCTAATGCCCATCACTGACAGTGAGAGTGAGTTCAAAGTGTTTAGAGAAAGTATTGATGTATCCGAAGACTCAACTTAAACAATGCTCATCGGTCGATGAACAGCTGTACACAAATATCTTATCCTACAAAAAAGTTTGCCAAAATAATGATGTGCCCAACTGACATGATGAAAACTTCGCTGAGTATTAAATTCAATTAGGGTTGCTGGTTTAAAAAGTTAAAGGACTAAAATCGCACAATTCTATAATCCTAAGTGGCTTAAATTGATTTTCTGATCAAGTAAAATAGATAACCAAGAAAAGTATTCATTGATTTCCTTATGTAAATAGATTATTTTATCGCCTCGGTTAGGATGGCGTAAACGAACTCAAATCAGTTTCCCAACTCTTACCCAGGGACGAAAGTCAGCGAGAATTTTTACAAAACTACGCTTTGCTAGTATTGATTTTGATGTGGGAACATATTGGAAACGTGAGTATTATCACCAAAAGAGAGCTTTATCAATCTGGCTTTTACTGACTCACATTTAATTTTCTGGAAACACTATGAAGTAGTTTTTTATTTGTAGAAATCATAAAGGAAACAAATAAAAAATCTCGTTACTTTTAAACAGCACGGGAAATTTAGCGTCTATGTAAGCTGATTATAAAAAAACGCTTCTTCCATGCAAGAGGGTTCTATGTTCGAACCCAGTGAGTTTTCACTACTGAGGTACTGTTGTGAGAAAGTAAATCTCAAAACCAGTGCTCTAAAAATGAACCATGCGCTTAGAGGTTAGTCGAAATCAGTAGAAATTCAAGTCTGCGTTCTGTTTTTATATCAGATGATTTTTGTTTGTTTATGTTTATCATTGAGTAGAATATGAGTAAAGCACATGAATTGATTGTCGGATTGTCGAATCCAATGTTCTGTATTTCCACCGGGTAAGATGACTTATTTTATCATTTAGATTAAGACTAGATAATTGTTTTTTTTAAATTTACACTTGGGATTAATAAAGAAATGTAAACCTGTTCGCCCGCCGGTTCTAACCAAACAAGAATATATTGTATTGGTCGACAGAAAATTTATTGCAATATATAAAACTAAATATCATATTGTAATCCGTGGTTCATCCTCACCACAACTGTGTATTTTATTCAATCTTTTTGCAACTCAGAGCTTATTTATTTAATTTAAGCACAAAAAAACGAATAAACTTTTTATTTATCTTGGTCTTTCTAGTATTACTATTAGTTTTGGCCAGCGCGATGAATGGCGAGTATCCTGCCCCTTGTTCAAAATAATACTCTCCCCATGACGATCAGCTGGAAACGTGGATTGGTGTTATCTACTGGTCCTTGAACAACCAAAGCTTTTGTGCGGATCCGCAATTCGAACTACTGGAAAAATCTATGCCTCTCTGGGATCACCTTTCGATAAAGTACTATATCGTTCCTCGGTCCGTCTTATCACTGGTCGCAAAACTATCAGCAACTCAACATTTGTCTCGGGATATCAGATTTTCTGGGTTGGAGCAAATTGTGTTTCAGTCTCTCAAGTAACATCACTTCGGTACGAGGCTTCTAGTAGTGTCACGCAAGACTCAGCTCTAGGCCTTTTGCTCTTCCTGGCCCACAGCAACAAATTTTTAGCTTCCTTACGATCCCAGTGCCTAATTTACGTTGATTATCTCATGCTGTGGCAGGCAGTGAGTTCCAATGACGACGTCCGTGGTCTACAGGAAGACTTAATATCCCTGGAGCGCTGGTCCGCTAGATGGTCGTTGCCAATTAATGCTTCAAAGTGTGCGTACATGCGGGTGGGTCAAGCAGCGTGTACCGTAGAGTACACCATACACGGAAACCCTTTTCGCTTATGCACTTACGAAAAGGTTTTGGGGATAATCGTGGCTTCCAACCTAAAAGCCAGTAGCCACGTCTACATCGTATGTGCGTCGGTCTGGAGAATACTGGGAGCCATACGGTGGTCTTTTGGTGGACTTTCCATGAGTCCAGTAACAGTTCTATACACTTCACATGTGCGCCCGAGATTGAAAATACACGGAAACCTGGGCTGCAAACTGCATGCGATGCTTCCAGCTCGAGGGCACAATAATACTAGGGAGCACGCACTGACCCTAGCGAAATAGTACCCGGTAGGATTACCGCTGGTTTACCGCCTATCCCGTCGGGGGACCAAATTGTAGAATATGCTATCGGAAGAGATCAATGACCAAAAGTTCAAGCATCGGTTAGACGAGCGGGGAGACTATGCCCATTGTCTTTAAAAGATGTTTCATTTCGACTAGGAGATGGATGAGATTCTTACTTGACTATAGGTATTACTTGTGTTTGGCTAGTATTCTTGTTTCATATTTAAGCAACTATCTTCGTTAATTCGGTCATTAAAGGATCCCGTATCCATTCATCACTAGTGCACATTCGCCTAATTTAGTATTTTTTATTTTACATCTTTCTAATTTTACAACATTTTATTGCATAGGATGTTTAGGAGAGGATCAGCGTACAATCAAAGCNCCACCACAGTCAGAGAATGGGAAAAGTCAGTCGATGATAGCGTGGTAGCATTCGAATACTGGCTCTGTAGGGCAATAATGTATTGATCGTTATCACTTGACTACTATTTCTATGACTGGTTACCACTAAAGTAAGCTTTCAAATAAACTTTGTCCCCTGATTCTAGACATGTTCTTGGTTGAGCATGTTGGCCCGTGGCCAAGAACGTGCGAGATCGTTCCATGTTTTGACTCCCAAATCGTTCAGCAGGAATGTATTGCTCTGAAGAGCTCTGCTTCTGAACGTGAAATCTAATGTGGCCGATCCCCAAGTGCACGTTTGACTGGTTAAACCGCGGACAAACCGTGCGTGAAGGCTAATCTGAAGGCTGATCCAATAAAATCAATGAACAATCGAACACGTACTGTGTTTCCTAGAGTTTCTCGGTTGCTCTCATTTCATTTCAGAGTAGTCAGACAATTTGCGAGCAGAAAGGATTCTGATATAAAACCAAATTAATCCCAATTTGTTTCCATAAATACGTGCACATGGTGAACAAAAAATGGCACGCATATTTGAAATCGAAACAAAATCAATTTATGCGGTGGTGGTTCATGGATCAAAAATCAACTGATGCAATTTTTTATCCTATATGGCACAATGAAGAAATGATCATGAGATTGGAAGTAACACCTTTCATTGAATTGTTTTGCGAATCAAAGCTCATTTGGTATTGGTCACACCTATTAACAAACTGGAATTTCTAATAATGGTAGTAGTAGTAGTAGTAGTAGTAATAGTAGTTAAAAGCAAACACGGCCATAAGGAGAACTCACATGTATCAAATTTGTGCCTATCAGTCTACATCGTTCAATGAAACAATGTCATCAGTTTGTTCATCATCTTGATTGGGTTTTGGACCCGACGGTCTAAGGTTTTACCCACTCTAAAAATACTTTATTTTTGACGAACTTCATGTTTCGTTTGAAGTGCGATTGGTCCAGAAAATGTTGCATATGATGCTCGGGAAGTGCGTGAACAAAATCCCCTCCTGATCGAATAACCTTTGTACTTCATTAGGGCGATAGTCGTCATTTAAAAGGTGGTTACGTAATGTCAATTATTTCTCCCCAAGCAAAAGTGTTACCATGTCACAAATTTAATTAAGCTGCAATTTCCTAGTTCTTCATTTTGCATTCATCAATCTGTTTCCAGTCCTACAACTGGTAACCAGAAGTTTGTAGGTTCAGTTCAGATGAATGTACGAGAACGTTTGTGGCCGGTGGGCTTAGATTAAGCAACTGTCAGACACACACGGGGAAGCACAGAACGTTCACCTCAATCATGTTTGAATTTGTACAGTTCAAATCTATACGTTCGTTGAACAATCCATCCGCAAACACTAGGAAACAATAATCCATACAAGCACTACACGTTTCGGGTAAGGATTGACAAATATCGTATAAAGGATTACCCAATTCTAAGGCAGGAACCGATAAATGTCTTGAAAATTTGTTTTGTCAGAATGTGTTTCAGTTCGTGTTTTGAAACACCACAACCCAAATGGGAAGTTTTCTGATTTTACGGGACACAAAGTGGTCATGATTAGGTGAAACCGTAGGTTGTTCTCATACTAATTAACTAACTAACTACCCAATCGGACGATGTTTAACCATGTTTTACGTCAGACTGGTGAGAGTGCACAGGTCACGTGGCATATAAGGTCATCTCGGATGTGGACATGATTCGACTGTACGGTCAGAAGTGAACAAGCACTCGAACGCACAAACACACTCGTAAACACATGACCACACAAACGCTCAAAATGTGTACAATGTATTGATCTCTCTCACACACTTAGTAGACTACCCAAAGTATACAACTGTAATTTCTAGTCGATTATCACTCATTTTGTCAAATCGGTTTCGTTAGTTAGCACGTGTAATTTTACAAGTGGTACATAGTCTCTAACTCCTTTACTCACTAATGAAAGTCCGCAGCCTTCGGACAGACGCTGATTTATTCCAGCAAGAACACTACTTAGAATACAGACCATAGACACCCATTAAACTCATTACACTATCAAACTGAAGCCATCAGAACTAGGGCATAAATCTATCATGCGCATGAGCATGCATGAGCAATAGATTGAATTGTTGACGTGTTTTCGTGGTGATCCTAGCCACCGAGGTGACGCATACCGCGGAGAGACACGTTACAGTTTTCAGACAGCTATGATCATTTAAGCTTCCCGGGTGACGTCTGCAAAGCGCGTAAGTTAGACAAACCACTGACCGATTGTACCAACCAATCAGAAATCGTACGGCTCAGATAGAAAGTGAACAACGCCAAAAATACGATCACGCAACTGACAGAGGTTTGGATGACCGGTGATTTTGTTTGATACATGTTATTTGATCCCCTTTGCTTCTTTCAATAAAGAAATTGCTATTCCTGTGGCCTTTCCCTCGCGTGCTAGGGCCAATGCGATTCAGAGCTTACGTGGCGTCCGTGATGGCTAGTCTGTGATATCTAATTCATCGTTCGTACTTCGTGATTTGATACAACTACTACAGTTTTGTCTACCCAATACACTACTTAGGATCCTGGGCTCACTTTGTGTCACTATTTACTGAATATCTGGTCTGTATTTAAATAAGATATCAAAGATTGTACAACGTATACAATATATCGAAGTAAACTAGAACAGTAATTGTTAATTCGTCTACAACATTTTATGGGGAGAAATAGACCCCGG
>UZAN01041027.1:41105-59409 GCA_900618425.1 Echinostoma caproni
TGACCAGTACAACTTGATACCCAATCGGGCCGGTGACCACTGCCACAGCTGAAAATGTGTGGGTATGGTTCGTTCGCTCTTTCTTGGTTGATTTGGAGTTAGGGGTTTTAGCCAACTCCCTTAGATGAACCTTCAGTGGTCTGCCTATGATGTGTGGTCAGAACCAGTGACACGCAGGCGCGTCATTGACGTCACCTTTGAATGTTGATTGATCACATGTGTCCAAAACTGTAAAGCGCCTCTCCAGGATGGGCGTCATCTCGTAGGCCTGGATCACCACAGTGACCCCATGTGAGATACAGTCAGACACCCACTGAAACATTTTACCATCGACAAGGTAAACGGCTTCGGATGTTAGTGGATCTTCTCTCCAGGGGGACACAATCCTACGAGCTGCTTCTGAGTCTGATCACGAACAAAACAGCTGGCCAATGCCGTTTTTTGCTGTTATATTTAAACTACCATTTCAAATAAACGGAAAAGGTAATCTCAGGAACGAGGTCGAGAAAGTGATAGATCAAAGTTTTATTTTCAAGTAGAATAAATTGGACAAGTTAGACAGTGACGGCACTGAGATTCGAATAGAGAACCTCGTAGGTGAAGTGGCGGTAACCGAGACCTTTTAACCTGAGATCATCAATGACTGTTGGATACCAAACTTCTCCGACATGATTCCCGTGGAAGTTGAAAATGTGACTTTCAGTGGCCGAAAAATATTTGTGTTACTTATCGATTTACCCTGCTTCGGATCCCGGAATACCAAAACATGTTCTAACAGCTATCGACAGCTTGTTTGGTCGACGTCCGTAACACTTTTGTTTCTGCAAAATCAAAAATTCTCTAAGAAACAGGATGAAATCAGATTGCATTCCAAAAACACTTAAAGAATTTATAAAAGCCTAATACCTGGATACCCATAACCAAGTCCGAAGAGGAGTCAGAGGAGGTTCTCGTGAACGTGGAAGCTTGAAAAGGCTGTCCACTGTTTCTGGTGTGGACTGGACCATGTCGAGGGTGAGTTTTCAGACACCTATAAAAATTAATTCACCCATTCTTCCAAAGAACGTAGCTCGAAACGCAAACACTTAGGAACGAAGCCCTCTAGAGTGCAACAGTCGCAGGGCAAGATCCGATCACTATCAGTGGCCAGTCAGTAGAATTTGTCCAGGCTTTCCAGTATCTCGGTCTCATCATCATGGTACAATAATCTTTAGGAAATAAAAGGTTCCGTGGTTTGCATGTGGGCCGTATATTGCTAGGTTGCCCAGGCTAAGCCAAAGGAATCCACAACCGGAGCCTTTGGCTAGCCAAAGCCTGACCTGCAAGCCAGCGGGGCAGCGGTATGAAAATCGCAATCCATTGGGAGCCGGTGTCCAGTTCATCCGATCATACGCCCTTTGGACGGGGTCAGACGTCCATGATACCCAATACATCTCGATACCCAATCGAGCCGGTGACCACTGCCAAAACCGAGATGGTGTATGTGGTTCCTCCGTCTCCTCTTGGTTGGTTTGGCTTTGGTTTGGTTTTCGGCTAAATCCCCTGGGTGAACTACCAGTGGTCCATCAACCCGGTTACAGCCCCAATGTTGGCCTTCTGTCCTCTCTTTTGGTGTTGGAAAACACCTCCGCCAGCACGAGAAGGCAGTGAGTAGGGCTTCCTCAGTAGAGGCTATTTGAGACGCTTGTTCGTGTGGGAGCATTTCGCGAGGTGCAAAGGCAACGTGACCAGCCGCAACCCTAGACACCCACCCTCGACCATACTTCTGGAGGGTTTTGGAGGCACCAAATGAACAAACTGAAGACGAAATCACGCTATGCGTCCTTGTCACTCGAAGGGATTTCGCACAAATCCGCCGAACAACATGGACATACACTGAAATCATCCTCTTTCCTAAGTTGCCTGTCTGGTTTCTCCCAACGTGTAGTTAGTGTCTCTAGCCTCATTCACACGGGATTGAATATGATATTGTCCCACATCAGACGCAAGTTGGAGGGGAAGGGGGACCTGCCGCAACCTTAGACACCCAACCCCGACCATACTGAGGCTTTGGTGGCAGTAATGTTAAAATATACGTCTTCTATCAAAGCGGTCTCCGGGTGAAATTGTGGATGGAACGAACATTGGATATACTCTATTAGTGAACTCTGTTTAAAGCGAAACTCGAGTCCGGTACTTCTCGTTTGAATGCATAACCAAGAGTTGTACCGGAGAGGGACGGATAATGATCCATCCGATCTCTCCAACACCACAGATGATTGTTCTTGGAAATGTGAAGTTCATTGTTCCTCAACCTGTCAGTAATATGAATCCATCGAAATCTTACAGGTCTGTATATGTCAAGCGTAGTCTCGATTATACTGATCATTTGCTATTTTCTTCGAACAGGTTTTGAACATGAAAGGCGTGAGTGAGTGAGTGAGTGAATGAGTGAGTGAGTAAGAGCGCTCAGTGAGTGCTTAGAGATGATGCCACGTGTCCGACTGAGACCAACGAAATTTTTAAAATTTCAGCCATATTGGGCGCGGATCACCAGGTAGTCAAGAGGACGAAATTAACACACCGGGGAACGCGTGTTCGAATCTCATCACAATCGCCTGATTTTGCGTTATGTGTTGTATGCCAACCGTTTGGTTCGGCGCTTACCCGTTCATGCAAATCACATTTATTAAAACGAAGTATAAAAGAAACATGCATTTCATCATATAATCGCTAGTCCGGTTGTAAGCATATTTGTGGTCTATCTCATTGGTTCCCAGTTTGATTGCAGTTGGGGTCAGTGAGTTCGGTCTTTTTGTGTTGACACCGGACAAGTTCCTTTGAATGCTCGTTCCGTGTGTGTTTCTTTTTCACTGTCTTGGTCCGGGGCTCGATCAATTGTACACATTGTGAGGTCAAGTTGTTGCTCTCGAATTGATTTTTGTTTTTGATGCATTGTCAATTTGGCCCATGTCTTCTTTTGCCATAATGTTTAAAAATTGTTGAATTGTTGAATCTCTGAGGAGAAAACGTCGAACAGCAGTGAAACGTTCGCCGGTCTTCTAAGTGGCGGACACATTGATTCAAAGATAACTGCTCTAACAATTTCGGTGAACTTTTCAGCCAGTTAGCTGAATGCTCTATGAAATATATGAAGATAGTCAAATAGCTTCCCACAGGATCAGTTTATAGCTCTGGATTTTTCTGTACTACATTGTAATCAAACCACTGGTTCCCGATTGATATGAGTCGACAGGCTTTCTCCCCAGTAATACGTTCTTGTGTGTTTCTAGTCAGAATTGAGTCTGTCTTGTTTTCTAATTGAATAAAAATCGTGTCGTGTTGCGTACCCAACCTAAAATAATCCACTGTACTCGGGTGTATGCTAGTCGACAAATCAGAATTATCAGAAGAATTCGGCAAATACGTAGAGTTGTATTTTAGTTACTAAAATAAAAATAAGTAGGCTAACTCTGAATTGCGTTATTTGTCGATTTCCTTATGTTCGGATTTCGATTCTGGACGCGAATGGTAACCGTTAGCTGTTTAAATCAAAAAATATAGCACCAAATAAACATATTGCGATATTTCACTAGCAGATTCGGCAGTTGATCATTACAAGTATATCCTTCAATGCATTCTTTTCTCATCGATAAATAACTAGTGAGAAATTATCCAAGTTAATTCGCTATAAATACATGTTCATGAAAAAATCTATCTCCAAGATTCCAAAAGCTTTAATAACTTACTTTAAAAATATACACATTTTTATTTGTACCTTGTTAAAATCTAAAGATTAAGCACTGGAAAAAACGAATAGAGTTTCATCAACTGGCCAAACTGTTTAACGAAAACCGTCCGTGATAGTGGGTCCAGGCTAAAGCGATACGGGTTTTGGCTAATGCTTGATGGGACAAGGTAATAAACTATTTACCTCTTTTCAATGAGTACACAAGTGTTCAACTGCCAGGGGGCTGTAGCAATTACGGTACTGTATGGGGACACGCACCCAGAAGAGAGACGTTGAGCTACGGTTGTGGGACTGGAATACACATCCTTCTGGACGCTAAATTGATTATCTCAACCACTCGGTCACTAAAGCACGCTGAATTTGAAATTTGAACAAAATGCCATATTCAATTGAGACGAAATATTCCCGCCACAGATTCCGCCCAAATTTGGTTTGCGAGCACAACAATATATATTTACTAGTAATCGACAAATTGTTGAATCTTTATGTTGCAATATAAATGATATAGCAGTGTTTCCTTCTATCTGCCCATTGAAAAAGCTGGGTTCAATTTCCGGATGAAGAGAACTAAGACTGTCACGATTGAGCAGCAGAGACTCTTTTTCAAATCATACTATTTTCACTTTACTTGAACATTAATTAGTGTTTCCCAGTAGCGTTGTGTTGGGGATATTTTCCCTGCGGCAGGCAATTGAGTATGTTTACCACAATTGTTTTTGTTATGCAGTTGAAATTAGTGTTTTGCTTAGTCAAAATAAGTAGTTTGATTTTCAAAAAATCACAAAACATATTTTTCGTTTCCTTGAATTGGTGCGCAAAGTGCGCTCTCAAGTTTTGTTCCACTTGGGCGGGTAGAACGAGAGGAACGATGGACGAATGTAGTTTGTGTGAGGAAAAACGTGCAGCCCGAAAACCAAGTATAGCTGATAAATAGAAGTGAGGTGAAACTAGCACAACGAGGCGAATAAATAAGAGTCACGTAATAAATAACCAGATAGTTACTATCCGTCATTTTTATCATGGTCATGAAAATCAGCTTTTACGGAAACTATTGAATGCTGCTTCAAATGGCAGAGAATAGGCTTTATCTGTTCATTCTCTGAACGTTCACCTCGAATTTTAAGTTAGAAAGGGATATTTGATTCAAATCCCGTCAAAGTAAGATTTTTACCCAACCGAAAGGTGCGTTTTCAGTGATTTTCACCGAAACAAAATGGGGACAAATGAAATAACTCAAATGAGTATATAGGGAGTGAAGAAAACGATTGCACCCTGTGAGCAATGCAACAATAATAGCAATAGGTAAAACGTAAGAGATGATCCAGCAGAAAAAGAGAAACGGGGCTCGATTCACTGAGAAGGATGTTGAATTCTGGATGTTGATTTGAACTGACCATCCTTCACGTAAAATTTTCAACTTATCCAGTTAAACATATACTCGGAATCACTAGACTCGAGTTTTGCTCTGTTATTAGCGGTGCAATTCCACCGTCACATCGTCCGAGTTTTAAACTCCGGACTCATCACAATGATCAAACGTGCCGGTATGGGCTCGTTTCTTGCTGTAAAAATGATCTCCGAGATATTTACAAAATGCCGTCCAGCTGTGTACTCGAAAAACGTACCTGGAACTATCATTCCAATGATTGAACGTTGTCTGTGACCGAAAACTTTCATCCCCAGGTTACACGATTTCTTGTATACAGTCCTTGGCTCTTTTTTCTCAGTCGGTTGTAGCGATGGCTCTGAACAGCGAACACATGCGCCTCCACTAAGGACTCAGTAGCTATTTAAATACAGAACTGCCGGACAAAATATGGGTTGAAGGACAATCGGATAAGATAGTGGGGTTGCAGACCAAAAAAATCATTATTTGCTTTCGACCACGGAGCAGACCAATGCAGAATTATTTCCCAAGTTAGATTTCTCTCAGGATGTTTTGTTCTGTAAAAGATATTGTAAACTAAAAATATTGATCATTATTATCATGATGTTTTTCTGAAAATAGTTTTGTGATCCCTGGGCTTGTGATTCGCTTTGGGCTAGAGTTTTATTACCAAGTAAATCATCAAAACCAATACAAATTTGAGTGAAGCTTAGCGTCCCCACTCCATCTATTCTAAAACGATGAGATTCATTCCATTGGTGCCTGATACAGCCATGGACAGGAATCGACGTGCCCAATATATGCAGATAATCAATCAAATCGGAATGGGATAAACACTGTACGAGGCCAAAGCAACCACCGAGGTGGGATTCGAAGACAGGGCCAAACACATTTTATCTATCTATATTTGGCAATAAGTAGTATATGAATGGCTATACAAAATTTCCCCGGAAGGACACGATCGTTTTGGCGGTTCTTGTCACTTGTCAGGTATGCCAATCCAGTAGTTTTTTGTTTTATCATTCATATGTTTGTACCCAAGAACTGCAAAACCCGTTGTGTGCCTCTAATGAAATTTCGCCCAGCTAATCATATACTACTTATTGTGAAATATTCAATAAAGACACACAAGTCGCTTTTTTTCCGGTTAGTGGCATCTAACCCACCTACAAACCATGGAATCATAGTAATGATTCTTCCATTGACCGTTTCTGAAAGAGCTGTCCGAAAAAAGTTACCCCATTGATCGTTAGTGACCAGGGTGCGCCATGTATTAAAGAACATTGATAAAACCGGCTTTACATTCAACTTGCTGGACTACATATAAAAACGACTGCCTCCAGTGCTCAAAAATCAAGAAGGGTAAATAGAACTTTGACAGAACGAAAGTACAATACCTATATCGTGCCTATGGATCGTTTTCATAAACAAATTCTAAAGACAGCGTTTTACGGAGGCCTTGTTATTTTACAACTGATACATCAGCAACCGTCGTCGAAATCGCGGAAATCGTACACTTTTGTGACGTTCAACTAATAGAAGCAAAAACAGAAATGAACATTACTACAGATGTGTTGTGTGAGATACAGGGCATTAGTGTATTCAATCCGGGGAATGTGGCTCGAAATACCAAGCGCTATCTCGTGCATGTTAATCTCGATTGTTTCTACCGCCTGCTTTCCGTTAACCCAGGCCAATCAACCAAGCAATGACCTTTTCCAGCTTGAACACTCGAGCACACACTATAGGGCGGCTGTTGATACCCACTGAATCTGTTCACGATCATTCTCGGTTAGCCGTCCCACCGGGGTCCCTGTGTGAATCTTGGGGAAGCCGATTGGCATGACCACGATCGGGCCTACTCGCAACCGCATATCCCTCATTGTACCTCTTTAATTGCTCCCCAATCGTGTTCTTGCTACATTTTCCTTTGAACTGACGCGACTTGGATTTTTGACTTAGTTTGCCTTCCATTTTTAGTCTGACTTTGTCCCTCACCTAGGGTGCCCCTTATTCCTGTGCGCGTAGTTATCCTACAGGGCTTGTGTTCATTGTACATTGGATTCGGCGTTCGTTATCTGCAAATCACCCTATGACTACTGGACGTCAATCTAGCAAAAATTCTCACCGAAATAAAGAGAATACGTTTTAGTGAACCGTTGTGTGCCAAGATTCTAGTATTTCCTCACTTGCACGTAGCAACTCTTCAGCACATTGATAGGAGATAGATGTGAGGGACAACAATCCACGCGTCAAAATTTGCTTTCAGAAGATGACTACTCATGAGTAGCATGTAAGGAGTTACTGAGAAGCGCAAAACTGTTCCAAAAAAGCGTTGAAAGCAACGGAACCGGATTTCCTCCAAGTTGTCAGGTAGTCAGCATGCTCCCTGAAAACGACTTTGATCGGGATCAACCAAGCAGAAAAATAATCGGCGAACCCGGAACAACCAACCAATCAAAACGGTTGACTGTAATTCAGTTGAGATATGCATAACCCTGTCCTTGCTCCTTTCCATAAATAACCATCATTATCCCATAGAAAATGAACTCCTTCACACTTCCCGCTTTGTTCAATTTCACCAGCTGTGGAGTTCCTATCCGGACGAGGAAGGTTCCCGAAGGTCGATCCTTTCAGAAGCCAGTAAGTTTCTAGTTAACTCCTGTGCGATTACAACACGAGTGATTCTACTCCGTTCCTCCAGTGCAGCTAAAAACTACTTGCTATTTCTTATTCGGTTCCAGTAATTTTTCGCGTTGTTCAAAAGGGACGCTTGTTCTTTGGCTGGTGATTGCTGTGGAGTGACTGGATGGATATGTTTTCTCTCAGTAATAACCGTCTCATCATTGTTACCTAATTCTGGGTCGACCAGCGAGCTGCGGCTCGAGAGGAATCATCATATATGAACATATTTTGCGAAAGAACACGTGACACTAGATTGCCCATCCTTCTAAAAACCAGGTGACCTGAATTTCGGAGAAAAATGGGAAATAAAGTTCACCACTTCTGGTAATGAGATTTTGGTTTCCCCAAAAAGGTGTTTATCGGGATTAACACGATTTTGTATATTGGCAGCACTTGAAAAAAACCCGTCTGATGTCATAACAGATTATTTCATATTTATTTGGTGACAATTTAAAAAAATAATAAACCCATATAAATAGACGGCATTTTAATCAAGCACTTGAATGCTTATTCTATTTTATACGAGAAGCAGATTTCCTTACAAATGAACCAAAGTTATCATATAACTAAGAATTTCACTGGGGGTTGGCGAATTGACCAGGTTTACCCTTCATAGATTTTTCATTCATACTGTTCCTTGCCATTGAATTCGCCGGGATACTCTAAAACCGATGCTGACTTCGGTTTTCAATGCAACTTATCGGGATTCAACGATCACCTCCTTGATATTTCTGGCTAATCGAAAAAAACGTATCCAATAAATTATTGTGCTTATCCACTTGTGAGTAGCTAGAATCGAGCTATAAATTATCAATCGAACTCGTTTGACTCGGTGCCTTCAACCAGATCGCTTCTTCTCAATGCCTGACACTTTAGACCTTATTCACGAAGATGAGTATGAGATTACTTCATAAACGATATTTTTGTTTCAATTAGTTGAATATCTTGCAAAAAGAATTATCCATCGATTTCGACGACTGTTGCTTGTGCAAGACCACAAAACCTCAGCAGAAAAAATTAAATGAATTTATTTATACATAAGTCACAGTTATTGTAATTCAATGCTATGTGCCCTCCTTTATTTTGAGAACTTGAACCCATCTGTTTTGGCACGGGGTCCTTCAATTTGGGAATCAGATCCTCCAGGACACGCCGTACATTTTGAATTCTGACGACCACTCCTGAGGTAGCTAAATTACCTCCGTTTTCAACACACGAAAGAAGTTTCCAATCCTTTTTAAAACGGGGCTGAAACCTGAATGAATTCAATTCAGAAGCAGTATAAATGTGAGAAAATATTAAGTAACGAGGTCTCCAAATTTCCATGATAACCCTCACGTGAGACATGAAAAAGTGTGCTATCTTGGAAAGGAATGGTTTTTCTGAACGCTTTGTGAGCTTGGGTGTCGTCAAAAGACCACTTGATTCGTGAAATACATGTTCACCTTCCATGATACTATGTGAAGGAGCCCAACGATAAGACCAATGGTATTTAATTTCCTCCCAATCCTCAAGCGGAGCGAATAGTGTGTTTGACCTCTGAACTTTATTTGCTGGGAGAAACTAGATCCAAAACTAGGTCCTCCCAGTCACTTTCTCGTCAACCACTAGGCTCTAGTCAATAAACCAAACAGTGTAGCGGGTTGGACGCTATTTTAAGATTGTGTTTTGCATTCAATAACTGATTTTGTTGTCTTAACTCAGCTGCAATTTAGATTTATTCAAACTATTCTCGATCTTTCTTCCATGCAATTGTTACAGCGAAAGCCTCGTGTTATGAGTCTCCTTCCCCGAATGCGGTTAGTTTTCTTCCTCCGCGTGATTCAGTTGCTAAAGAAATTCTCTGGAATATGAGATAGATCATGTTTATGCTAATATAAAAGCCCTTGCACAATTCAGGGACTGCGCCCGTGGATTAAATGAATCACTCTAATACTTTGCTTCTCTGATTTACCTGTCCCCTGAAAATGTTTGGATTGTTCATCCAATTTGGACATGGTGATGCTATAAATTGCTTGCTCAAGGTGCTGCACATCTCTAGATTGAATTTTGAAGGTAATTTTGAAATATTTTGGAGTAATCAATTTTTTATTTATTGAAGAAGGCATTTTTTACTTATCATTTTAGGAAAACATTATAAATCATGCGCATCTTACCCAAATTCAAGGCCACCGTTTCGATATTCATGACCAATCCGAAAGATTGCGAGCAAATATTCAGCCTACTTAACAGCTTGCTAGTAGCTAGATTCGAACACTAAATAAATGCAACAAGATTTCATCTATCAATCTTCCATGACTGCCGGATAGTGACAGCTTACAAATTATTTATTTCACGAATATTTTATCATATTTAGATTTCCACTATCCTTTTATTTACTTCGAGTCCTTATTTAATGATCGCCAGGATCCTTTTATTTTTGGCTTTGCTTAAGAAGCTTACTGACTCAATATGTAATATAGTTTTCTTACCGAATAAAGGAGAGATTTTTCGGGTCTATCCACAAAACGTCAAACACTGAGTGGTTATTGAATGCATCGCACATGGTAGTCGAAAAAGAATGACTGACAATATATAAACCGTCGCAAAATCCTCATAATCCTTTCGGCGATTACACTTTCTGCTGAAAGAGATACTGTGCGATTCATGTGTCAAATCGCGGACGCCACCGAAGCACTGAATCACTCTGGCACTTGCAAGACAATATCTCACGTAACCGAGAGGGAGAGGAAAAAACACAGAAATAGCAGTTCCTTTATTGGAAGAAATCATGAGATTTGAATAATATGTACAAAAGAAGTTCGTTGGACATCCAGGCATCTACCAATCGCGTGCTAGTATTCTTGGAGCCGTATAGCTTCTGGCTGGGCCGCACGGATTCTGATTCGTCGGCATAGTTGGTCTATGGTACGTTGACCAGAAGCTATAGCGCATAGGCGCTTTGTTGGTGTGATCTGAGAAGCCTGACTCATCACAGTTGTCCGGAAACTGTAACGTGTCGCTTATCCCGTAAGCTAGGATCACCATTGAGATTTGGTGGATCAGGAAGCACCGTACGGCCACTTCAGCGTACCGATGGACAAAACAGTCATCTCCGCGACAGATACAGATTGAACGCTCGGGATGAGTGGAGTGGACGGTCAGCAGATCATGCCTGAGGAGAGAACCGTAGGTGCAGTCGCGCCTGTTTTACGGCAGTGGGTTCAAACGGGAAAGACCAATCACAAGGATGAATGAAGAGCGTGCATGAACCATTTTCCTCGCCTCACTAAAACCACAACGGGGACACGTAAAAATACAAATTTAACTTTATTGAGACAAAAAAAAACTAGCATTCTGCAATTAAGCGTTCAGCTTAAGGTTAACTGCATAGTTAAAATACAAACAGGTGTACCACCTCACAATGAATGCCACATTCGATAACCTGAAAATTTTTCATACAGCAACACCAAATGTAGAAAAACAAGTATTCGTTGAACGTTTTCATCACATTAATTCCTCTAAACGCGTTCTGTTTCGAGTTTCATTCACACGGGATTGAATATGGTATTGTAGCACATCAACCGTAACACATCTGTAATAATATCTGCGTATGAATTTTCTTCTATTAGTCGAATGCCATTAAAATATACGACTTCTCGATCTTGACGACGGTCACTAGTGTAGCAGTTGTAAAATAGCACAGCCTACTTAAAAACATCGTGATACGTTGTCTAGAAAATAGATTGACATGCATGAAACAGGTATTTTGCTTTTATTTTGTTATTTTCTATGTTCCATTCTTGATTTGAGCCTGTCGTTTTTGCATGGCGTCCATTTAATTGACTGACAAACCGTACCTGCCGTTTTCTTAGAATATATTTTTAGTTCATTCAGGATAAGGGATAATATGTCACTGGTTTGTAGCCACATTAATTCTCAATTTATTTAAGGTAGAAAATTTTAATTAATCACCTCATCCTCTTTTTCGCCACGTACTGTTGTGTGCATTATGTATTAGCGTCTTATCGCTGATAGACCTTAAGTTTCACAAGCGTTCCTGTGTTGAGAGTGAATTCGCTTAAGAGAGAGAGAGAGTTCACTGGATTGAACATTGTGGTGCCCCATGTCGCACGCAACACATTCGTACTACGCACTTACATTTTTGCTTCCGTTAGTCAATCGCCAGGAAAATGCAAGATTTCTCGATTTCGGCGATGGTTGCTGGTGCATCAGTTATAAAATAATGAAGCTTGAGTAAAAAACATTTCATTATAACTTATTTATGCAAATGACAGAGCCATTCTTTTAATTATAAAAGTAATTAGACTTGTGTTCACCAAGAAGAAATTGTCGGATTTGTATAAGCACCTCGACTAGGTTACCTCTCGACTTCAAATAAATGCCAAAATCTCTTGGATGTTTCATCCGGTTTGGGCAGGATGATATTAGAAAACGTTTGTTTAACGAGCCGCATACCTCAAGGTCAAATGTTCAAGGTCAACCTATAGGTTTCATATGTTCCTTCAGGATGAGGAGTGGTGTCACTCTAGTACTTCCCAGGCACATGATTGATCAATTTATGTAAGTTAGACAATTTTCATGAATCGGCCTATTCGCTGTTTATTGAATGCAAAAGATAAGCTTTTCAGAATACCTGTGTTGATCAGAATAAACATCCTCATGAGACAGCAATCATTTATCAGAAAGAATGAATTCCCATGCTTCTTTTATAAAACATTTTCCGAATATGAGCTGTAGTTTTTCGAACTACTACAAATTTTATCACGCCGCTCAAGGTCGCGCAAATTCAAACGGGGATACAAACGAGCTAAGAACATTGCAGTGAGCGATAAAGATTGGAATAAATACTCCACATTCATAACCATCGATATACGTGTATGTTACTGAAAAGTGAAATGCATTTTCAAAATAAGCTTTATGTTACATGAATTTCATCAATACATGTATTTAACAAGATGCAGTGCGAATCGCAATCTCATCATCTGAATACGATTGTGTAAGCAAAAATTCATATAAAGGCCCGATGATTTCGTTTCCCTCACACCCAAGCTACGAGAAATCGTTCTTATTGGAAGTATTCATATCATAAAACCAATCATTTTCATATTTACTTACCTTATTTTCATAACAGCTTTGCGATGGCAACGTATATCAACAATTCTTGGTGTGGCAAGTCTGAAGTGGTATTCAGCTATTCTGAAAAATGCATTGGCTGTTTATCCGTTCGTTGTCATCCCAGATTTTCCCGATATAAAAGTACAATTATTACAAATGTGTATATACCTCCTTTGTGCCCCCAATCAGACGTGTCTTTGATCATTATATCCCGTGTTGGGTTCCAATATTAGATGAGAATCTTCATTAGGCTGTTGGTGACTTCAACCATGCAAGCATTTACCTTAAATCTTCTACGTTCCTTCAAACTATCGTTATCCAGGGGCCCCGATGGTCTTTCTTCAGCGTTTCTCAAGTTTGAAGCAGCCCCTGTAACTGGTATGATGATATCCCTCATCCACGAGTCGCTTTATTCACAGATGAGCCCCGACTCCTGGCAACCAGTGACCACCATACCTCTTACAAAGATCACATCCTCAGCGGTTCTTGCGAAATGCCTTCGTCCTATTGCATTGACGTCTGTGGTTATAAAGTTGACTGAGAAAGCCATCCTGAGTAGCTTACAGTCATTTGTCATCATTCCCCAAGATCCTCTTTAGTTCGCCTATGAACCCAACGGATCCACTTGTGATGCTATGTCTACTCGGATTTATTTTATAAGCAATTCATTGAACAGATCCGCCAAATCTGTTTGTTACGCTTTTCTCGTTTATTCGTGTACTGTTGATGCAGTGTCCCGGTCATCCCTCCTTTTCAAGATTGAATCTTTTGGCACCCCGAGACAGCTGCTTACGTGGATCTCTGATTACTTCACTGAAAGAATCCAGTGCACAAAGCTGTGCAGGAATACCTCAAGTCCTGTAGTCAATAATTATAGTGTGCTTCAAAATACTGTACACTCTCCGTATCTTCTCCCTGCTTCCATTAGTGATCTTTCAGTACCACACGCTACTCATATCCAAAAGTACGCTGACAATGTCGTTTTCTGTCAAATTATTGTTCTTCTTCGGAAGTTTCTTCCTACAATGTAAATCGGCCCCGAATCGAATAGTTTTCAAACCAGTCTGGCCTTAATATTAACACATCCAAGTGCTTGGAGTGCATTTTTAGTTTTTCTAGCTCTACATTCTCGTCAGACTCTGTAATCCTTAATTGTAACTTTTTGTCTAGAGTGTCCTCAGTCAAATCTCTGCGTGTTACTATCAATAATAATATTCGCTGGTCGACACACATTCAGAACTGTATTGGAAAAAACTTCGGCGTCTCCCCTTTCGGCTTCGGAAGCTCAGACAATTTCGCACTGCCCAACAAGTTTTGTTCTCTTTTGTTCAATACTGCGTTCTCCCTATTTCATTTTATTGCTCCTCTGTAGTTTTTCCTCAGTTTATTGAACCAAGACAATAAACTATTTATCTTGGGCTGGCCATATGCGGCAATGCATCTGTCGAGTCATTAATCACATATGCAGTTTTGTATGACCCTTGCCAATAAGATTCTAAACGACGTGATCCCCATCCTTTGCATCTCGACTGATCTTCATGTCACAATCCCACTCAATCATGCGTTATTCCTATCGGTATCTACTCTGTCGAATAAACATTTATAAGAACACCCCTGTATCATATCTGGTTCGAATCTTGACCAAGGAGAAAGGAGTTATAAATGAATTAGGTCAATCTTCATTCAAATGAATCAAACTTTGGAGACTTTTTACGCAACACTCTATTGGATTGGGCTATATTTCTATATTTTCTCCAGTACGACGACCGGTGTACAATTTTTAACTGAAATATGAGCATATTGGGCTTTCAAAAGTTATATTTCTATATACTTGGCTTATGGAGTTAACTAAAGAATGCGAGCAGATCATTGAAAACACGGCCCGGGGCGAGTCAAAATGCGAGCAACATTGGGAACTCATTCCAGTTGTACCTCATCCAATACCAATACCAATCGCATTGTCGCGTGGGCACTGCAAGTCGGGTTGCTTTTAATCTTGTATCTATGTAACCCCCTGCTGTACTCCCACACCCACGTGTGGTGAACAGCAGACCGAGCGAAACCCATAGTCACGAATACCTGCTGCTCCGTCATGGAAACCGGTAACCTAACACCCGGCACTTGGAGTGGCGAACCACATAATGTTCTGCTATTTTAAGCGTGTTATTGAACCAGACGACAATTTCCTATCATATTAGAGTATAGTAGTAGCCTATCCATAGTAGAGTACCTATTCTTTTTTGAGACTTCTGGACCAAGTTCGTTCATTATAAAACCATTCACCGTGGTGCTCACATCCTTCAGTTTCAAATTGACGTTTGAGCACAGTACGAAGGTACCTTATCTACCATTTTTACTGTGGGTTTTGCTGTACGGAGAAGCTTGACAATATTTCTCTCATTCACTTTAATTTCTTCACCAGACTGGTCCCGGTATGAGTCAGATTAACCGTATTCAGTGGTGCTAGAAACCTAGTGAATCGCGGTATTCATTGATCTTTTCCAAGAGCTACGGGATTAAGGTGCACTGTTTCCTACTTTGTCTCTCACTCCCGCTCATCTCCCTATTTTCATCTTTTGATATTCCAGCTCAGAATGAGGAAGTTATGTTTTGGGATGCATGCTTCACCTCCCTGTTCGCACTGTCGGGTAGACATGATAATTATGGGGTTTCGCCTTTCGCTGAACATCGTATTCATCACGTGATAAAAACCACACAGAGGAGACAACTGTCCTTAGCACACACACACACACTTTTAATGATAGATAAACTGTGTTTTTACTTTGTACATGAGTTTAGTGATAGTCACTTTGAGAGCATTTGCACCTTACCGAATTCATCAGCCCTCGCACTATGCGACCAATATTCTTTCGCCCGTTCCACTGGTCCAGCTTTCTCAGTGTCACACAAATTTACGATGTGTACCTCCTAATCTGAAAAAAAGATTACACCTAAAACGGTAGGAGGAATATCAGACTTTTTGAACATGTTTAGCAATTACGGACAAAATGCTAGGGATAGGTAGTTGTGATCAATGCATACTTTCCATGTTCACACCGGGACTGGAACTTGCCGCCTTCTTGCCTTGAATTCTGGTTCCCCCGGAAATTGCACATTGTTCGTGAGAACTCGTCGTTGTTACTGCTTCCTTTGCAAAATAAAAAAGCGTGGGGTTGAAGGTGGAAAAACTAGATCAAACTATTTTCTACTGATTCAGGTTATTTTGCCGACAGAGAAAGTGAGTTGAATAATCGTGGTATACTGCGGAAGAGAAGCAATGCGTTTCGACGGATTACGGTTTCCGTTGTGCAAATCGTGCATATATCAGTTAGCTTTTGTCTCGAGAGAAAATCCCCGGAACTTTACACGCGTTCTTAATAATCTGTTCACGTCCGCTTTAATCACTAACGTCATTGAGGTGTTCATACCACAATCAATTTTGGCTGATATTTTTTATCTCTTACAGAGGTTTGAGTAGTAGTAGTAGTAGTAGTAGTAGTAGTAGTCGTATTACGCACGGAACTCAAAACAGGAACCACGCAATAAGAATCACAGGACATGAATCAAGGATCAGCTATCAAGGAATGGATCATGGACCGCATTAGCTGTAGCACGCAATGTCCCACGTAACTGAGACGCAAACAAAAGGCCACAGGAATGGTAGTTTGTTTATTGTAAGAAATGAGGGCGATTAAATAATATGTACAAAAGAAGATCACTGGTTATCTAGGCTTCCGTCAGTCGTGTTGCAGTATTGCTTGCAGAATTCTGTTTTTGTCTGCACTGTCTCGGATTGGCTGGCACGCTCTGCCTATGGCGTGTAGTCAGAAGTCGTGACACGCAGGCGCGTCATTGACGTCACCTTTGAAATTTCATTGATCGCAGGTGTCCAGAAACTGTAACACGCCGCTCCAGGCTAGGCGTCATCACATAGGCCTGNAAAATGAACACACTAGCACTCAAACTATCCAGAAAAGCTTGTAACTTACCTGGATTTCCACTTAGTGCCATAATGTCATCTGCATACTCTAGATCAAACGGTCTGCCGCCTGGTAGTAAATCGATGCCACTATCCTCGCACGAGTATAGGGCTGTTTCCATAATCAAATCTACAACAAAGTCAAATAGTAACGGAGAGAGGGCAACCCTGTCGAATACCACCATCCGCGGTGACCTCGGGTGAAAACGTGCCATTAGCTCGGACTCGGCTTCGGCTGTTATTGTAGAGGGATTGTAATATTGAAATGAACTTCTTCGACACACCCTTCGAGGAAAAGCAGTGCCAGAATTTAGAGCGGTCGACTGAGTCGAAAGCCGCTTTCGGGTCAAGGAAGACAGAGATGGTAGGTCTACGAAAGGAATGTCTGTGTTCAAGGATTTGACAAAGAATGAAGATGTGGTCAATATACCCTCGACCAGGTCTAGAACCAGCCTGGTTCTCACACGTGCACCGTTCACGTGCGGCAGATAATCGACGGAGTATGATGCCGACGAGAAGGATAGAAGCAATATTGATATAACTAACTCCTCTGTGGTTTTCACAAGAGGACCTATCGCCCTTCTTGTAAATCGGTATGATTACCGATTCACACCACTCAGTTGAAATTTGTTCCAATTCCCACAGTGAACCCAGGAGTTTTGTTAACTTCAAAACCAAGGCTGAACCTCTATCCTTAAAACCGATGGGGACAGCCATCTGGACTGGAGGCCTTATGTATTTGAAATAACTTATTTCCCTGGAAACCTCCATTTCAGATGGAGGACTGGCCTCAACTGGCAGTATTTGCGCAGTTGCGGTGGAGGATGATAGTTCAGATGACGATGGGAGCCAGTTGAACGGAGCCTCGAAGTGTTCAGCCCATCCATCAAGACGGTGTTGCTGATCGTGAATCAGTGTTCTATCGGATTCCTTAATTACCTCACTTACTTATTTTCCTAGGACCCGTATTCCTAATTAGATGGAAAAGATTTTGACTATTACCAATAGCCGCAACTTTCTCTATCCCTGTCCACTTTCCTATCCACCACTTCTCGCGGTCATTTCTCAGGCTCTTGACGAAGAGGCGTTTAAGGGTTTTACGTGCTGTCGTATGTGACATCAGGAGGAAGGGTTCTGTGGCGTCCAGCACGGCAACTGAGGTCGATGAGATCCATCGTTTGTGTTTTGAACCTGCGCGAGGGACTGACGTTGTTTTTATTGATATTTGCATAGCTTCCTTCATTTGCTTCCAGTGTTCATTGAGTCCTTCGGCTGATGATTGAACTGACAGGCGATCGGAGTTTTCCATTTCGAAGGCGGATTTGGAACAATCACCGACGTTGTATCGTGGGTATCCGTTGTCGGTGGCTTTTTCACGGTTGTTTGCCAGGCGTAAGGAGAATTT
>UZAN01041028.1:20510-33346 GCA_900618425.1 Echinostoma caproni
TGGTTATTCTAGAGTCCTTTGTCTCGAATCAACTACCTGTGAATGAAGTGAAGTTTGCATTACCTACTTCCCTGTTTTGTTTGTACACCCCCTTTAATGATTGGCAAGGTTATTGAACACAGAAGACCACAAGATGAATTAAACTGTCTAAGGAATATTGTTCAAATTATTTTTGACAGATTTGAAGTTTGTATGTCAGCTGGAGTTAACCACCCGATCGATCAAACTGTGGTGAACGTTTTAAGTGCAGCAAACTTGTTATCACTAACTGAGGTGGATTGAAAATGAATGGTTACACGGGAACTGCACAAAGACATATCAGTCTTATTCATTGTAAACGCGTAACCATGAGTACTAACCTGAATGTCCTTCATGGGGCTCTTATGGTCGTATATACTGGTTCAGTGTTCCATATGTGATTGTGTAACGGGTTGTTTTTGCAGATTCGAAGTTATTATGTCGATTGTGAAAAGTTTAGTAGCCTCAGTGGGATTCGAACCCACGCATGGACGCCGCCTACGCTTTGTACGCGCACGCCCTACCACCTGAGCTGCGAGGCCACACCGATGGCATTGATCTTTTCACATTCGAATTTACGCATTCAACTTACAGAGGCATGTGGCATCTACCAGTTAGCACGTAAGCTGACTGCCCCGACAGGTTTTCGCGTNNNGCGTGGGTTCGAACCGCACCGAGGCTACTGAACTTGTCACAATCGACATACAAACTTCAAACGTGCCAAACAACTATTTGAACAATTATCCTTGTCTTAGAAGCTCATTCGGTGGAGTTCGGTGATTTCTAGGAAAAACCTGTCGGGGCAGTCAGTTTACATGCTAACTGGTGGATGTCACATACCTCTGTAAGTTGGATGGGTAAATTCGAATGTGAATGTGAAATGTGCTATCGGAGTGGCCTCGTAGCTCAGCTGTCTTAGGAATACTCCATATATCTACAAGATCCTCCTGTGCAATTGCGTCCAAATTTTCGCATAGTTCTCATCCGGGATCAGCAATGTACAGTCAAAATGAACACCCGAATTTTAGTAGAGAGTTCAGAGCACGATGTTGTAAGGATGTAAGTTTTACTGCATCCTGCCGGGGAAAAGCACTTTCTGTACTTTTGAAATAAGTAACCGGTTGATGAATATCTACAGAGTACGGAGCACACCGTGTTAATCACGTGATTATGCCAATTCTGATTTATACAGCGTGACAGGTAAGAATCGGGCAAAATGGATTAAACCACCGAGATGTGAGAGCTGTTTCTTTTTTTGGTATGATAATCCGGTCCGATTCGGCGAGTCCAATTGGATTGAACAACGTAATCTTACGCTTTTGGAAAATCGCGCGTGAATAGATTGATCCACAGCTAGCTAGTTGCCCAAAATGCCCTCACCTAATATGACAATAGATAACAAATACGATTTGCAACTGATCATCGCCAGTGATACGGTGTGTTTGAACAGTTACCTCCAAACTTCGCACAATCACCCCACGCTAAAACAAACAGAATTCTTATCTCTCTATGTATTGATTGCGGATTTATCCAATGCACTGTGAGTAGTTAAATAAATCACTGAAAGCATTCTCATGCAACACAATATTATTTACCCCACCAACACAAGGAGAGTCTCTACTGTCAGCTTATCTTCCTTTAATTGAACAGACAATTTCAATCAACATTTTAAGAAGCACGTAGTGACCAAATACAGAACTGGAAAATTACGGGTACTGTCAGAATGGAGTTAGAACACACAATCTCCCGGGTTATGGCACAATGACAGGTAGCGTCCGACCACCGACCTCGCACCTACACTCAGAAAGCAGGCAATTCCATCGACTGTGCTTGAGGATTGGTAGTTAATGGCACGGTTGAGCGATACCCAACTGTCGTGATGAAAATTTGCGTTCAGGTGGCATCCATTACTCAATTACACGGGAACAATGGTTCACCATCCCGTACCTTTTCCCGTTATTCCGTCAGTCAATCCCAAGAGAAAATGTCTAGTGCAGTCAAATTTGGCCATCTGAGGGACCAGTTTAACACGTCAGTTCAATTTTGGATGATACCTTCGATATCCAGCTGTAATGCTAAATCCGCTGTCTTCGATCTGGATTCTAATATATTATTGATTTACTCTCGTAGAAAATCAATGCAAACTAATTGTTCCATTAATTGTGCTATATAATAAACTCGCACAGTAGCCTCGTGTTACACATGTCAAAACAAATAAACACGAATTTCGGTGGTGTGCTTTCATTAAATTATGTGAGTTTCTTTGTGTCCCCAAAATGTGTTTTTATGGGAGGATTTGAGGATTTGATTTGAGTAGATGATAAATTCATCGTGCAAATAAGGCGTGAGCTGAAAAGCGCTGGAAGCACTAGACAGCTGTTTTGACCTGGTTGGGTCTCGTCATCATCCATCGATCCTACTTGGGATCTAACCCAGGATCTAAAATTTAGGACAAAGGCATACTACCCATTAGGACACCAGCCAGCTGACCACTCAATCATTCACCCAATTGTAAATACAGAAACCAGTATCATCATACCAAATTACATATCCCACCAGGACTGAGTGTCTTAGCAAAGTGTAGTTATACCATTCAGTATATTCCAAATAACCTGGCTAATGCGATTCCTGCATTGTTAACTCGTGAAGTACTATTATGGATGAAATAAAAGATTTCACAATGTAAATTATATTGATGATCAGCTCTGAAAGACGGTGTATCGATAGGAAGCTCACTAGGGTCAGTGTTGGCTGATACCTTCCTGAGGGAGCGGGGGCATCTGGATGAAATAAAACTGTTACTCAACACAAGGGACATTTTGCGTAATCTGTATATTGACGACACATTGGTCATATTAAAATACAAACATAATGCGCGAATTATGTATAAAAACTCGAGTTGTGATCACTCCCATCTCAAGTTTGGTGTATAACGTGAATCTGTGATCTTCCATTAATGCATGCAGGTTAAAATCACGAGAGAGAAGTGGATTTCCAGGTCTACATCCCGTAAAGCATTCAAGAAAATAAAGTATCTGAACCTCTGCAGCTGTCAATGCAGTGTGAACGAGCCCTTGTCAAAAGTTTATTTTCTAGGGCGTTTTGAAAGAAGCTCTCTCGAGGACCTGCCACGGGTGTTTGCTAACCGTTTTCCGGAAAAGCTGACAAAAGATTACTGAATCCGACTTGAACAGGCTGGACCCTCAAGTTAATTTCTCATACGTGACCATTTTCCAGTGCAATTGCGGTAGCTAGTATATGGGAAGAGTAGAGACATTTGTCCACGGGGATCTCAGAACACGACCCGGGAGATTTGGTGCTGATTAACTCGAAAATTCTGTCTAGCATTATTTCCCGCCATCAGCTGGACTGTCAAGTCTGCATACCGCCGACAGAACACTGGTTGACTGTTACAGTGTGATGAGGTCTTAGTGATTCATAAATCAGACCTCTGTATACTACCAGACTTTGTGACTGGCCTTGCCTGACCGCAGTAGTAGCGCTGCCACTCTGTTTTCCATCCGTAGGGGTGTCTTCCCTTCCCAACCCCCTCTGTTCACTTATGACCGGCGTCATTCGCAATGATTTTGGCTTGGTTGAATGCTAGTTTTTCAGTTCACGCTTCATTTGCTCTATACACGATAAGCTGTAAGTTATAATTGAATCAAATCTTTCACTAGTTGCATTCTACTGTGTCTCTGTGAGTCGTATGGGTGATTCGAATGTGTAAATACTGATCTCAACGGTGTGATACCTGCAATTAATTTGCTAGGGTTTGAGCTGTACAAAAGCGTAAGTGACAACCATGCATGGGTTCGAATCCCATCGAGGCTACTGAACGTTTTACAATTCCATCACTAATAATGTTTTGGAAAATTATTGAACAGTAAAGGGTCAACGGTTGCTTAACTTACGCTATTTGTTTCCAAATCTCCTGACCACCCGATCCACATTCATCTTCAAATATGCGGACGATACGATTATTGGTCAAATGATCCATCATAGTTCCCACAAAATCCGGACGACATACATCGTCGCATTTGTCAAAGAACACCTCACGAAATGAAGGCAAATGATCAGTCACGCTGACCTCACTTTGTTTTTCGATTTGAACTCTTCTGTCTTCTGTGATCACCTAGCAAGTTACCTAAACCTTTATCGCCATGTTTGTTGTCCGTCTGAAACCCTTTATATCCGCCCCGATTGATTCTCTTCCTCACACCCCACACACACCTTCAGGATGCATATTCACAGCGAGGTGGGCACTCTTTCTAAATCCATCGGGGGTGAGCTTCGTCGGCTCAACTCTTTGTATGCTCGTGCTCGACTTGACAACAAAGATAATCGCGAGACCTGGCAAGCCGTCATGTGATTTTCTGGCATCACATCCTCACACAGCGCACGTAGTGAATTGAGAGCTTCATCACCAATGGAACCGCCTTCTCTTCCCTACCTAGTAGATGTAACATGAACACGAAAAATCTTGTGGTCGGCGTTGCCCCTGTAAAAGATTTATCAAGAATTGTCCCGATTGATTCCTTGTACGTCCGTTAGCTCTGATAGAGTTTCATCTCTTTTCCTAATGGAATGTGTTATCCTCCTTTACCCTGCACTGTGTGAATTTTTCAACAATTGTATTTCGTTGCAAAGTATTCTCAACTGCTAGAGAACAGCCTCAATCACCGCAGTACCGAAGAAGGACTCCTCCTCAGTTCTTCTTCTCATTGCCTGTTGTTGCCAGTTGTTTTGAAGTTTTCTTGAGAGGATTTAACGTTGATGATCCACACCAGTTTGTCTACACCCATTCTCGCGGTACCCCTCCCCCCCGGAAATCCCTTGCGTATCTGTCCCTCTTTGTTTTATGCAATCTTGATAAAACAGACAAGGCTGTCCGCATATGTTTTCTAGACTATAGTAATGGCTTCAACACGATTGGTCGACAATTATTGCTAAACACCCTCTATTCATGTGGCGTTCAACTTATTACGAATGAACTCTTCGTCAACTATTTCTTCAACTATCAGTGGTTCATACGTTACAAAGGTAGTACATCCTAACTACTGCCCTCCTCGCAAGGCATACTGCAACAGGCTATTTTATCCCCTTTTTATTTTACGCTTTAATTTCCTCTATATCTGTGAACACTTCTTCGCTCCTCGTCAGTTAGGTGGACAATATAAAACATAACATATAACAATATCCGTAATCTCAGACAAGTCTGCAAGATGACATCACAAAACAGCGAAGTGGTCTCAACAAAGCAACCTCCTCATGAACCTCCAAACTCTTTCCTTTTCAACGATAAAAAGTATGATCAACCGTCAAGTACCTGCCCCTTTGCCTATCCAAAAAGACAAGATGGATCGAAAGCTGTCTGTCAAATACCTTGGAGTCAGTTAGAACAACAACCCAGCCTGTTCCGACTACATTAGTAACGTTTTTCTGAAAGACAAGAGGCTTAATTTTTGTGTTTTACGTCTTGAATCACTTTCTACCCCTATTCAACTAATAGGACATTGTACTTATGCTTTCGTTTGGCCCCATTGACTTAAGAGACTTTTGGTATATTCCTCGGTATTTTTAACAAGGAAAACAAACTCATTTTCCAATCCATCAAGTTTCGGTTGGTATGTATTCATATATCACGGGGACATCTGGTACAGCCTGTATAAAATTCTACCTGCAGATTTTATCTGATTGTATATGCTGCTCTATGAAAGCTGCTCTTAGCGCATTTCTTATTCATTCACCCGTTGGGGTTGTAAACGTACAAGGACACATACCGAGGCTTACGGGCGATCTATTGTCCCGTATCTCGCCAGGGTTCTCACAAACCATGATCTCGTTGCAGAAAATCTGCGTGCAATGCTAAGCTAAACCCATGATGCACACCGTTATAAGTCATTGGTATTTCTCTTTTTTACTGTTGACACCCTGTGATTATTATGTTGCTCAATATAAAACCCATCGGGGTGTATAGAACGATTTTTTGACTTGATTTGACTAGGTAAAGTTGTTTACTTAGCGCTAAGTGCTATCAACTGTGTTACGGCACTTTTATCTCTTGACCGAAGATCACTCAGTGACCAAAATGACTTTCAATTGTCACAGAGGTCTCATCGCTGGGTCGCCTGCAAACCGACAGTTGTCTTTCCCTTACTGTGTTGCATTTATGTCTTCGAATCTCAGTGGATTTCTTCACGATCAAGAGAATTTCTGTTAGGCAAGAAAACTCACACCAAACGTCTACGAATTGCATTCATTTATAACTATGGCTTAGTAGACATAAAGTTATTCTTCCTTGTATCACCGATCAAACAGATTCCCATAATTTCCCCCGGGTTCACCCGATAAAACCTCCCCGTTGATCATATATTTCATCAAAATTCATTGAGGTTATTATTTAAGTGGCCAGTCACTTTCCTTTTACTTCAGGTTGCTTTAATCAAAAGTGTCAATCATAGCCATATTTACTTTGGCGGTTCGGTTTACACATTTCCTTCCACAGTTTCATCCACATATGACCGAGTTGTGGGCCAGAAGGGTATAAGTAATCGTGGAGTAGAAATAAAAGCATGCGTGAATACTTCTAGGCGGCCCGACTCTTCCTCTAGCTATTTAGTTATCAGTTTTTTATGGTGCTTTTAGGTCAAATGTTATGCTGTCAAAACAGTCCTAGTAGAACACTCAAAACCCCTGCACTCGTTGGTCGAATAAAGTGCAATATTGACCCGATTGACGTGTCTCTAAACGTTTATCAATATGGTTTGGTTGACATTCATCCGCGAATAATCATTAACATCCAATGTAATTTAGCACAAGATGCTGACTGAATGAGACAACGTAATGGATCATATCGTTCTTGTTCATTTTTTGTTTGTTTGTTTGTTTGTTTGATCCTGGCTGGTGTGTGACAATTGAAAACGTGAATTGTTCACAGTTCGCTTGTGTTAAAAGTAGATGCATATATTTACCAATTCAGTGACTTTTGTGTAGTACGAGTAATCTTATTGGAGGTGGTCCCATCACAGGTCGGCCCAATTTGCACATCACAATTAACTCAATTGCGGACCGAGAAGACGCGTGACGATAACCGCGAGTACACATTTCGTTAGAGATGAGCAGAGAAAAATTCATCTCGATTATATGTCAAATTCGATCGGGCAAGCACAGTGTGCGAACTGACGAGGTCGGGGCCAGTGACGCGCTGCTTTAGCATTGGGAACCAAGGTCACCCTTTTTGAAGCCATCGAAGCCAATAGGTAGAGCACATGCACACTCCCCCTGCTTGATGGGGAACCAGATAGATGTGACCGTGCTATATCACATGGTCCATACGCCGCGCATCACAAACACAAACACAAAAGAAATGGTTGTACGTTCAAAAAAGTCAAATTCAAAATTTAATCATGGGATTTACTTACAAGTTCATGCTTCCCTTATCCCTATATGACATTTACGTAGTTTTATCTTTTCTCGGCAAAAAAGAAATGATAAATTGTCTCATAAAGTTCAGGGTAAGAGATGACAAATAATGTAGTCTTCAACGAATTTGCATTTTTACTTGTATATGAATTTGAGCTGTGCCAGGATTTTATGAAGTCTCCGCTTAAAAGATTCAATAGTTGGTGCACAAACGATGTGTGATGGAAGGGGATTTCAAGTACTGTTTACTCTGACTGCAAACGATTGACACCAGTATTCCAGTCGACACTTGAAGTGGTGTCCCCTAAGGTGTAGATTGTTTGAAAACATGAGCAAAGACCAACGGGGATGGGTTGGGTTCTGCAGTATTTGATGCGTCAAAATCAAGTCTCTTCGAATTCGGCGGTAATGGTCGTAATCTCTCCTCATAGATGAGGTTGTGCAATCCTTTGACCATCTTGGTGGCTATCCTTTGTGAACACTCAAGCGTGTTACGATCACGGACTTTAAGCTTGGATAGTGAACTCTGTGAGAGGTCGAACTTACACGGGTGGCAAACGTGGGAACAGTGCTGATTGAAACCGACCAAAGACTCGCCTAAGTAGGCCTACATTCTTAAGAGCAGCGGGCGAAGACTTAGCGTAGTTGACGGAGCAGTTTAAATCCTCTTGAACAACAAAACCCAAGTCTTTTTCAATTCAATGCAAGTTAGGTCAAGAGTGCACTTTATTCATCCATTGTGAACAGAACTGCAGTGAAAAGAATGTTATCGCTTTTGCTTTGACATACACGCTATTAAAACTGAGCTTAGATATGTGGCAAATAGTTACTTAGATGATAATGAATAGGACACGGAGAACGCGTAAAAAAATACAGAAAATTTCGACGTGAAAATTCACATGAGACTGTGCATAAGTTCGTTTGGTTTTCGTTCCCTAGAAACTGACAAACGTGAAAGGTAAGATACAACGGAGTTGTGAAAAGCAGTGGTACGAGTACATAAAGGTTTAAATTTATTGCGGGTTACTGAAGTAAAAATGGAGCTAGATAGGGTTGTGTGTAAGGGATGTGACGCATCGGACAAGATGGAGTCACACAGACGGTCACATGCATTCAAGCGTTGGTTGACAATGGAATCAACCAGCTCCTCATAAGATACAGCTCCATATCTAGAGATGCTTTTCAGAGAGCGTCTAGTTAACATGAAATCCTTAGACAGTAGACCGGGAAAGATAACGGGAGAGCAGTAGGACCAATGACATAAAACGCATGAGAAAATAAACTTGTGGATGATGTACGATGGCACCCTCAGGTGCCGAAGGCGTGAAATATAAAGGTCAACTTTCTGACTTTAAGAAATGTTTGTTCTGCGTGGTAGGACCATTTGAGGTCAGCAGATACGAAACATCCAAGATATTTGAAGTGTTGTGACCTTTCAACCTTTAAGTTGTTGATCAAGATATCGGGAACAGTTGGTCCAGAAAGAGTTGATGGCATACGGTCAATGGAAAACAAAACTTCAGTGCATTTATTGGGGTTCAAAGAAAGGTTAGCACCATCGAACCATTCACAAATGGAACTTATGGCTGATTGAAGGGGGTTCGTTGAAGGATTGTTTTTATGAGATGCACCACCAAATACTATGCCATCGGCATATTTGAAAGTGAAAACATTTGGGGTGACTGGCAAGTTTTGGATATAAAAGGAGAACAGAAAAGGGGATAAAACTGCACCCTGCATTACATCCTGGTTTACAGTCTCCGGATACGCTGTACACGTAAGAGGGAGCTGCGGATGACCGGACAAGGAAAACGTAAACTGTAATTTATTGTGAGTATTGTTCAGCGATTGCAACTCACACAGAACGAAATATCAACAGCGCAGTATAGCTCACATGTCCAAGTGTTGCTTTACTCGGGCTGTAAGGATGGAACTCACTCGAAATCACTACAAATGTAATTTAAAGCAACAGCATCAGCAACAGTAGCTGGGAGTTGATCGTTTGCGGGCTTCCTTTGGTGATAACGCAAATTCAAGAAACACTGTGTTCGAGTGGTTTGCGAAATTCAAGCCTGGCAGGCGATTCCTGGATGATGAAACACGGTGAGATCAACCTGTGGAGGCCACCACAGCGAATAAAATTGCTGCTGTGCATGCGATGGTGGAGAACGATGCTCGGTTGACAGTGGTACAGCTGGCAAAAGTCATCCGAATCTCATCGAGATCAATCCGCACCATTACACATGAGAACCTCGGTCTCATAAGGGTCTGTGCACGCTGGGTACCCCATCAACCCAGTGAGGATCAGAAAGCAGTTCGGGTGAATTGGTGACGCACCATGCTTCCCAGATTTGATGGGGGATGTCCCAATGCGTTTTGGGAGATCATCAGTGGTGATGAGACTTGGGTGTACAGTTTCGATCCGGAGACCAAGCAACAATTGGCTTAGTGGACACCGGCTGGTGGGGCGTCATTTCAGAAATTCCGATGCGAGCGCAGTGTGGCAAAGCAAATGGTGGCTGTCTTCATGGCCAAAACCATTCATGTAGCTACGCTACTGCTCGTGCAGTAAAGCACCGTCACCGGAGACCGGTACGCCACCCAGTATCTGCTGAAAGTGCTGGAACCTGTTGACAGGCTCCGTCCAAAGACTCGAGCATGAGGGACCTTTCTGTACCATGACAACGCGTTTGCACACAGGTTCCATGTCTTCGGCGACTTTCTGGCTAGAGAACGCATCCTGGAGGTTGGTCACCCACTCTACAGTTCAGACCCGGCTTCCTGTGACGTTTTTATGTTCCCAAATGTCAAGCACGAGATGCGCGGAGTCCAACACGAGTTACCAACAGCTGCAGTAGAGGTGTTCGTTGAATTAGTCAAAGGATTAAGCGCTTTGCAATGGTCAAGCGGTTTCACCAAATGGTTTGAGCGCATGCTTATTTTTGTGTAACAAATAAAACCTTTTGTGCATTCGGAAACTTCTTGCTCACCCCTCGTAATGGTATCTAACAGCAAAAATGTGATCGAAATTCAAATAGCTATCCGAGTTTGACGGATTCGAGCACGAGGAATCTTGCTAGACCATGACAGCTCACCTGCACGCGGGTCCCGTGTCGTCTGCAACTTTCTGGCCAGAGAACGTATTCAGGAGGTTGGTCACCCACTCTACAGTCCAGACCTGGCTCCGTGTAACGTTTTTGTTTTTCCAGATGTCAAGAGCGTAATGAGCGAAATCCGATAAGAGTCACCAATACCTGCAGTAGAAGCTTTTATTGGGTTGGTGGAAGGATTATTAACTTTGGAATGGTCGAGTTGTTACACCAAATGGCTTGCGCGCATAGAACTGTGCATGAACGCTGATGGAGAATAATTCGGAAGTGTAATACTTATTTTTGTGTAACAACTAGAGTTTTTTGCACCCGCAAACCTTTTGCTCAGCCGTCGTATATATGTATGTAATCATTTCATTTCAGAAGTAATTGAACCCAGGTTCCAGGAAGCATTCCATCGGTTTTTTGTTTCTATTAACCCGTCAAATATGTCTCCCCAGTATTTCTTGAGTAGAACGTTTTCAGTCATTCACATACTACTAATGATAGCGTCAATTTTAACTATCACCTGTTTTGGGCACAGGTTCAATGGAAAGAGGTAAAGAGGTCAGGTAAATGGTCAGCTTCACTCATAGGATTGAATTTACTCCATGGCCATGGTGTTTTAACGAACAGACTAACAGTCTTCCCTCGCAGCCCGTGCAGGAAACATTGGCACAGAAGATAGCTTAAGACAAGAATTAGAGGTGATAAAACTAATGCTCATATTTAACGGTTACCCGGAACGTTTCATTCAGAAAAAACTTTCCGAAGCATCCAAGAAACCTCCAATGACAACAGTGGATAAGAAAGACTTACACCAGCGACTCCCTCTCAAGGGAGATTACAAAAGTGAGCTAATCACCCAGCGCTTGGAGAGAGCAATTAGACGTACATTTCCGGCAGCATTTTTACACCTCCAGTTCGCCAACCAGCCGATTATTTCCATGAACCTCAAAGATAAATTGCCTATTTCTACCCTCTCTATGATTACCTACTCGTTCGTTTGTTCTGGTTCCGCAAGTTACGTAGGTAGAACCATCAGGCAGTTTTCTTAGAGGATCAAGGAACACAAACCAGCCTAGTTGACTCCTGGGTAAAGAAAAAACAGTTCAAGTGCCATGGTGAAATACGGGCATTCTGTGAAAGGTGATGCCTTCAAGTTGATCTCCTTGTGCCTTCTTTTGCATTTAAGGCTGTTTGTCAAAAGCGTTTGGCAACAGCTGAGGCGGTGGCCATCCGTCTGTTTAACCTATCACTTTGTTCGCAAAGCGAGCTGTTAAAACACTTCTACTACCATGGTCATGGAGTAAATTCAATCGTATGAGTGGAGCTGACCATTTACCTGACCTCTTTACCCTTTCCATTGAACTTGTGCCCAAAACAGGTGATGGTTAACCTTGAGTCTGTCCTAATCATCATTTGACACGTCCCCATTCTCATTCACCCAGCACTCCATATTTTTGTTTGTGAACCACAAACAATCAACTAATTATATGTACCAATCCAGTCCGCATACACGTCAAACGTTGTGCAAATATGATATGTCTATTGCCTATTTATGTAACTGTTTTATCCAAATGAGGATATTATCGAAAATGAGATTGTTTGTTGTTTCGTGTTTTCTCAAATGTCACAATGGGAATCCTCAAGTGTAGAGTCAAAACACCGTCTATAGTGTATAATTTTCTGGAGCTAGACACAAATGATTATTGTTATGATTCAAAGGGATTACCACACCCACCAACAGTTTTCACTGAAATATCAATCTGAGTTGAAATAGCTCTGTCTTGTTTATCAAAGGAGCAACCAGGTGTGGAGTTAATACTACAATAATCGTATCAAAAATAATCAAAGTAGTTCATATATTCCATTAATTTTATGCCGATCCTATCATAACAAATGCTCATAGAGTTTCTTTCTTTTAGCGTTTTTTTCCTGATCGGTCATCACTCAACATGCGATATCTACTCGCGAGTATCTGAAGGGGCTAGCCAGTGAAAGCATGATTGATAGTAGTAGTCCGATTTCGGTGCCGGACTCTTGTCTCTGACTGCAGGGTGATGTGTGGATGGTGTTGCGCTTACCGTGACAGAAACTGTTCAATGCGACGATTTTGTCTGGTGTTCAGAGAGAAAGAAAGAACAGCTTTTTGTCCATTCAATTTCAAGAATAATGTCAAAATTAAGGATTGGTTTGGGGCCTGATAGCAAACATCTCCGGTCTGCCGCGTTCAATCGAATCGTGACCAAGGTTATTCCCGTTTCGTCGGGATTCACTCCTACCCAGAAACACAGAGATAAA
>UZAN01041028.1:50914-65247 GCA_900618425.1 Echinostoma caproni
CGTTTAAAATTGTCTACAAGTCACAAGTCGCAAGATTGCTAAGGTTTGCTGAAGCAATTGCGATTAATCGATGGAAGCCCCCCTGTGCCAGCAAAAAGAACTGTATGTTAGTCTCTCCCTACCCTGGTGATATGGTCCTTTTACCCCTCCCTCTTTTATGTTTTGTCTGTTTTTAATGTATTTTGCCTCACTCTGTTGCTATGCTAAAACCCTATATAAACATTGTATTTTCTGCAGTATGCACCATGTTGAGATGCAGCGAAATCGTCCTGGACATAAATCGTGCAGTATTGCAATATGGTCCTTTGTTTTCAAATGTGTTCAAAGTTAGTTGTTTGTCTTTGTTTTCGTCTTTTCACTTCCCTTTTCATTTATGGAATCCACAAGTTTACAGTCAACATTCAGGAAGGGGGGCTGCGGCCATACAAATGCTGCCTGGGGAAATACAGACATAGGGAAGACTGGCCGCGGTGGAGCGGCTCGAACCCGTGACTCCCAGATCACAAGTTAGTGATCCAACCACTTGGCTACCTCCGCCAATAAATCTCACTGATTGCTTTTTTAATTAGCTACATCGGAAATCTATCGTGGCTGCATATACCTAATGAGAAAGTCACAAAACCATTATGGTTTTCGATGTCGCGTGATATCTTAAAAATAATTAATTAGCAGAATTGCTCATGGGTCACTTCAGCAAAGATTTAACCCTTGTTGATTCGTCCAGAACAAAGGCAACATTAGCAGCAGCAACGGCAACAATAACAACTACTATCGGACATTCACGCGGATAAGGGAAACTAAGTTACATGCGATTGAATCATTCTTAGGTGTAACTGAATGCGTAGATAGAAAAAAAACATCATATTGAACTGGTCCCACCTGACCGAAGAGAAGCAGGATGCCGTGATGATGTGATTGCCTTTCAAGGACGATTTTGATTGGTTGTACAATATGCTGTAAAGCTTGATCCTTCGGGAGACAATTCCGCGCAGGTCAGCAAACTCTCATGATTTCTAACGCACTTCGAAACGACAACCCATAGTGAACGATTCAAAACCGGAATTAATCGAGAAATGAAAACACACAAATCAATATTTTATTCATGATTCTATGCGGTTACTATATTTGAAACTATGTCGAACTATCAAATGCGCATGCTTGACTCACGACAATTTCAGGCGAACAGCAAAAACAAGTGCCCGGTCACAAACATAATCAAATCACAAACGAGGAGCAATATATCACCGGTGAATGAATGCCACTAGTAGGGACATATTGAGACCAGATTAGAGCAAAATGGAAATGCAGGCCAGAAAGAGCCACCAATTACATATGTGAATATATGGTTTCAACTATTTGATCACAAGTGCTACTCAGTAACTGCCGTATCGCTATGAGCTATAGAACTTGGCCCACCGGCGTGATTACAACACACCACAACGTCGACCGCAATGGACGTGTATTCAATAAATTAGGAACGCAGTAACATCAAGTGAGCTAAAATTGGAATCTCGAACAAAAGGAATCAAATCAGAGAGATTTCGAATGAAATACTATAAGCGAACGATAAATATTCTCATTTCGAGACAATAGCAAGATGTGAATACCGCCTGAGTGGCTAAAATTTGTGAGATGCAGAACTTAGATGAGCATCAGGAGAAAGCCTGAGGCTTCAAATTCGCGAGCGAATGGTAAGCTGGAACGCAAGTGGCCTGAGTCCTGGTGTAGGCTGGAACCATGGACAGAGAGGATGTTCACCGTGGAGGATGGGTTCATTGACAAATCTGAGGAGAGGAAAATGCAAACACCATGAACCAAAAGGTCCAGCGAGACATGAACACTGCTCACAATTGGATGGAATGACAAGTTGCCAAGGTCGTTAAAATATTCAACATTATTGATTTTATTGTCAACTGTGATTGTATGATAAATTAAAGGAATATAGTTGTCTTACTAGGTGAATCCAAGCTAACCGAAATTAAACATAGTATGTTCTATAAATCTATACAGATGAATTCCTTGAAAAGAAAAGTGCACCTCATCAAGAATTTTGTGTCACAACTTGCCCATCAACTGGTACAAACAGTGGGGTCTATCCTCACCATTTCGATTGGTGCTGCTGGAAAGGGAACGTGATGCCACAGAAGCTATCGTTCTGTTGCACAATCCGATGAAACGTTTTGGAGTTCGTTTTCATTATAATTGAAAAAATCAGATTCCTCATTGTTTATCAAGCGAGAATGCTCTATCGGCCATGATAGTCGGGTCGAATCAGTTCACTCCGTGTGTTTCATCCCCTCTGTCGCGTTCATGCACAGTTGTCTAAGCAGAATCCATATAACTTTCCTGCTAATCAGCACCCTGCCTTGCCCGTTTGGTGCAGAAAATCAATTTTCTGACGCTACTTTCTCCCACGACCCTACAGCCATCCGATCACAAACGTCTCAATTCTCATGGCATACATATCTGGTTATTTATCTTGCCAGTACGCGCATGTCTCTGTTTGTCCCCCTCCGTTGATACCAGTGAATCATGCACGATCAACGCTTGAGCAATGGCTTACCTTCCATAGCATGATGCTGCAATAAAATTCTTAAGCTACACCTCAAGCGGTCGCACCTGGGAGACCAATCGATCATGCTCGATCGATATACACATCAGTGTAGACCAGATTCGCATCACCTTTGTTCCAGGTTATATTCCATCTCTGTGACACCAGCACGGAACAAGCACCTTCAAGCACAGAACAATCCGAATTACTATTTTGTCCATATTTTCGGAACGTAATGAGATATCTCTATCAAATCAACTGCAATAGAAATAACGTAACGAGGACTGTCGAAAGACGCCATTATTTTTATAAGAGTTACGGAATTTTATAAGAAAATACAAGCTCAAAAATTAGTGTTTCCAAATGCACTTTTTGGAGTATAGGCTCTGAATTCGATAATCTTTATCGCTGAAATCACATAGTATTACTTAAACACAAACAGAGGCATGCGCGTACTGGCAAGATAAATAACCGACAGGTTTTGCAATCAACCTGCCTCGAGAAACGTTCTCACTGTAGCCGAAATGTCGGCGAATACAATCCTTTATCAACATCGCTGTGTTTCCAACATTATAACATTCGTAATAAAAGAATACATGGTACATCAACGTTTCGATACACTCTTAGCATCCTTTGGTCAAAATATATTAAAAATAATTACACTTACCTGCTAAGAGAACGTCAAGTAGAGCAAGCTACTCCTGCCTCGCTATTTCTCCTCTACGAGCGAGTACTAAGCCGGCTAATTGGAACTCGAAGTCGTCTGGAGTATCTCTCAACGAGTCGACTAAGTGCCCTGATATTTCTATGATTCATGANGATTCATGATTACCTTGTCGAGGGAGCATTCCTTTGAGTTTAGTCGCACGTCTCTAAGGTGGCTTATATGGCTGGTCAGCGCATAACGTTCTACTCCGAGTTTCTATGTAAAGGTTCCATTTCGTTTTGCAAAATATATCCACAAAGCTAGCAGTCAATCCGCTTGGTAAATTACATACAAAGGCCTGGTCTGAAAACCCTAAACGTGTTCAATCTGTGGCTATCGCGTGAGTAAGCAATATCCTCCTGATGGAACGGAAAAACACGGATTTCAAGTGCTGACCTTATTTGGCCACCTACATTGAGCTCAGCCGGGAACTTGTGTTCTCAAGTTCCCTGGTTGGAGCTGAAATTTGACATAAAGAACACATCATTAATGGATTGTATTAGTAGTAGTAGTAGTTGTTGTTGTTAAACTCCACCAGGGACTTTCTCAGTGAGTATCTGAGTGTGCCGGAAATTCGTCTAAAATTATCAGTCTTTTATGGGTGATACAATGCAGAGCAAATATGAAGAATGCCATTGGACGCACAAAACATCGGAAATTCTCAAGGTGCAAACTGCATGATGTCGTCTGACGCAAGTATTTCCGGGATACCAAACTGAGGTAATAAACTACTCAGATTTGTAGTTGGGGTGCGGGAGTCGATGAAAGACATTTCAGAAGAGAAGACCATGTTGCAATACTGTACGGCTTGTGTCCAAGACGATTTCACTGCATCTCAACATGGTGCTCACTGGAGAAAATGCAATGGTAGTAAAATATGCTTACCACGAAGCGTTCCTCAATAAGCACAGCAAACCGAGAATTGCGAAAGAACCAGTTTCGTCGGTTCGAAAATTACGAGTCACTTTGTGTCTTCGATTCAAAGGCGATGGCGTGATCCGTCTGCGCAACAAACGACTGAGATCTTCAATTGCTCAAACCTACCATGCAGCCGAACTCGAGATCGTCTACCGGACAACCAGACAATCCATAGCCCCGGCAAAAGAACGTCTTCCTCTGTACGTTAACTTTATTGTGATCTACCCATTCCAATGTGGGTGCGGGGCAACCTACATGAGCAGGACACCATGACACTTGCACGGTCAGGTGGTGGAAAATATTCTAAATTGCAACCAAAATCAGATGAAGCAATTGAGGTCATGTCCGCAGCATCGAAACAATGATCGAAACTACAAGACCCGTTTCTCAGTGATTGCTCAACATCGGCTGATGATGCAACACAAGATTGACCGAAGTATGGCATTTTGGGTTGTCTTGAGAGTCAAAGGTCGCAAGATTGCCAATGCTTGCTGAAGCGATTGCTATTTACATGATTGAACTTCCACTCTGAGTGAACAAGAAGAAATTTATGTTAACCTGTCCTTACCCCTACCCTGTATTATTGTTTTTCTGTGTTTCTGTATTTCCTTTTATCTTGTTGTCAAGCAAAATCCCTATATAAAAATACGTTTTTGAAGTATGCACAGCAAAATCGCCCGGGTCATAAATCGTTAGCTATTGCAATGTGTCCTTTTCATTCGAACTAATCTCGGGAAAGGCTGGTTTCGTAATAGGCATTAGAATATCGTTGAGTCTATAAAAATAATGCAATGATAGTGATATACCTTCAACGGGGCCGGTGAAATCAGGGTCAGTGCGAGGATTTGCGGACGCGGAGAGTTTCACGATGGAATCTTGCTGTGAGTCAATGCTGTTCCTATTTACATACTACCTAATCCCTCTGATTTCTTTCAATAAAGAAACCGCTACTTCCGTGACCTTTTTCATGTTTCTCGGTGATCGGGAATAAGTGCTAGTGCGATCCAGTGCTTTAGTTACGTCCGTGATTCCTGATACGTGATTCGTACCTATTCCGATTACTACAGATTTCAACTTCATGCTGTAGGCAAGCTAGAACGGGACAAATTGTGAGAAGCTTTAATCAACTGTTTAATTTGCCAATCTCTAAATGGCCAGTTTGCATAACTTCAAGTGATCACCTTATTGTAGCTGTTATCAGGATGATCATTGTGAGCCTATTTCAAAGTAACTGACTGCAACGCCCGTAGCACATCACGTCGCTCACCGAGTGTTCGACATCCACTTTGTATAGATGAAAAGAATTTCTTTTTGAAGAGGTCTTGATAATCCCAGCTTTTAAGGTCTTTAAGACAACAGGTTCTACAATGAAGTATCACATCTGGCAGTGATTTGTCTTTCGTTAACTTGTACCGGATCATCGGCACAGTGACTGGTGGCGTACGCATTCATTCTTAGAAGACCTAATGAGCATCAGTAATTGGGGTGATTAATACGATTACGCTACCCTCAACAAGGACCAAATGCGTGGTATAGCTATTGGCCTTGAGGGGATTGAAATGCCCTAAATGCGTCTTTGTTATGAACTATCTATTGAAATGAAAACCCAAAATCTTTGTGATCCACATATGTACTCAAATGTTCAGTGTGTAATTGGCCCTCTATTCTCGAGCCAAAGACGGATAGTGAGGGCTTCTGATCAAAACACAAGGGGGATTTTTCCATGTAACATCCTTGGACGTTTTGTGTGCGCCACTGGATTTGATCCAAGAAAATTCCCTTCAGAAATTTCCCATCAGAAACTTGATGCACACAAACGACGTCGAGTCTGTAGTTAGAAGTTACTTGCATCCTAATGACTGGAAGATAATTTGAACTTTGTTGTGTCCCGGTTCAGTTGGTAATTAAGTCCGCAATGCATTAGGCCGTACATTCGTTTGCAGTAGGCATAAATGCAGCCGGTACTTAAGCTGGTGTGAAAGCAGGAGCGATAAACAAGCATGCACGTAGGCTGGCAGGCCGATGAACGGCTCAAGCGTCACGCAACATCCATATGCCGTCAGGCCAGTTTTCAAATAGTCAGCGGACAAATCAGCGTGAATAGTCCAATACTAACACCTGATTGGCTGGAGCCAATCAATAATGTATTAGAGTTAGTCCGTATGACGTGAGCGCGTGCCTGTCTGGTAGCACGTAGCGTCGGCCAATGAACCAATCAATTAATCAAGTAACGAACTGTTGGTCACTACAGATGTGATACCTACCCTTTTTGGTGGCATCGAAGGTGATCTGTTTTGTCGCCAACCGGGCCATTCCGTATTTTGTTTCAAGGATTGGTTTACCGAAGGATGCAGTTAGCCAATCCGTGGAATCACAGTTTCCCCGCCGCCAGGAAGGATCACAGTGCTTAGTTAATAATAGCTGCAGGTATCTATTCTATGGCATTTATTTTCATCCCGTTGGGCCTCTGTTAGTCTTTTCAACGACGGACATCCAAGTCGTTGATTCTAGCTAGTCTAGGCACATAATGCTGATGTTGAGGTCGAAAACCACACACGGAACTCAGTTGTACTATCTTATATTGTTGCTTAACGTGAACAACTGTTGTCTCACTGAAGATATCAACCTCCTTTAGACACACAAACAATATCTCAAGGTTAGTGAATATCATGTCAAGTATTTGTTAAAAATAGGCCCCGAGCACACAATGCTGAAGGGCTGATAGTTGTAGCTGTACAGGTCCTTGTGAGAGGTTGTAATTATTTGTCGTAGATCTGGATTTGTATGCAGACGTTAGAAAAATGATTTGCGGGAAATGTTGTATGGCCGTTCAGATTCGCAATAACTGCATTTGAAACATCAACGTATTTAGGGACGTCGGTTGAACTACCGTTGAAAAATTAGCAATGATCTTTGTGGTGTACTTCACCGTTCTTACTTTTACGATTGGTACAACCAAGGCTGAAGAGTGACCTAAGTTAGTTACTCTCCACTGAGATAGGAAGCTAAAAAGATGCACAGGTTACAGGCAATTTGAAAAGTAGTATAAGTCTAGCACTCCTACATGCATTTGTTTTACGATATAAACCTAATCCGACAAAGAATAACGCCAGAATAATTAGTGTGCAAAACCAGAGGACAACACAATGTCCTACACTTCACTGATGCACCAAAGACCAAATTACCTTGACTGTGAGATAAACTTTACATCAGGAGAAGCACAAATGTCACTGAAGAAGAAGTGCCACAAATTAATTTTGTTCCTCCAATCGTTACCAAGTAAATTCAAAAAAGTAAGCTTAGATATGTAAGAAGTTCCGTGCGAGTAAAATTTATAAACTAAAAATTTATATTGGACCACTTTAGTAGTTGAAGTTGGTACGGGTTACGAATCACGAATGACAGACGCAACTGAAACACTGAATCACACTGACACTTGTGTTTTGAAATCTCCCGTCACCGAGACGCAGGAAAAAGTCAGAGAAATAGCAGTTCCATTATTGAAAGAAATCAATTGGACCAAATAATATGCTAATTGTAATAACACTGGTCAGACGAATATCACCCAATCACCGTTCTCGTTTTTCGAGTCGCATAACTCGTTTTTGAACTGTCTGGCTGCTGATTGATCGATACTGCTGGTCCACGGTCCAAAAACTGGAGCGAGTAGGCGCTTGACTAGCGTCATTTGGGTGGGTTGACTTTCCAGAATCTCACCAACAAATAATGTGTACTTTTCACAAAAGATCTGGCCGATGTATGCGGTGTGATTATAAACTACTCTGTTTAATTAATTCGGAGGAGCTTCACGTGAGACACTGCGTCTTCTTGTAATTTCACCCGGCTGGTTGTTGATGTGCATAGAAGTATGCTCTCAAGAGCACTTAACCTCAAAGGCATTCATTGCAAAAATGAGATTTCAGGATCCGTTACGTCTGTTTGACAAGTAGTGGCGGTACATCGGGTTTAAAATCAATTAGGTGCTGCAGTCATCTGCTAATGCTTGTAATATATCATCTGCGCTCTTTTTGAGGTTTAACGAAGGCCAGGGAGTTGGCATCGCTCGGTGAGGAAGAGGGAGGAGGTTGCAGCTACGCTTCCATGACTATCTTAGATTAATATGTCCAGAAATAAACAATAATTCACCAGAGATGCTGGTAAGCGGTTTGCACTGTTTTTCCCAAGTTATAGTCTCTCTGTGATATGTTATGATGACGAAATCACAATGGCGTTTTTGATGTTCCAATGGGACTAGTTTTTTTACGCAGCAGAAGCCGTACCCAAGTGGACTCGTCAACAGCTGCGTCGTCCATTTCAAATATATTCCCTTATCTAAGATACCAAGAAGAAAAACGATACCGCATCGGGTTGGTATTGAAAGTAGCTAATCCCGTAAGACTGCGATTTTACCGTTGTCGCATATAAGTTGTCTACTTTTGGTTACAACAGAAACCACTAAACTGATTGCGAAAAGTGTCCCAATTAAAATTCAATTTTTATTATGGGTAAATTACAAAGCTGATTCTGGTTGAATCCTATAGGATCTGTGCACAATGGGTTCGGTTGGTAGTACAACTAAATAGCAAATTACATCGTACACTCACTAGTGGCGCAAAGTTAGATGCTTCAGTATCAGCCATTACTTGAATAAATCTATGGTTGAGGGAGAAACAACTTGAACCCGAAGAGAGTTCCAGGTGTTCCAGGATCATAGAATGACACCTGACTGAGGATGCAGGAGAGTAGTAGACCACACCGATCAAACAATTGCTGCTTTTGGACGGAAGTGTGTCGGGCTGCATCGAAGAGATCAAGTGGTTCACATTGAAGGTTGCTGCGGAANGCGGAAATCTAACAGATTGTATGTAATAATGGGAATAGTATTGAATATCGTACTGTAATACTCAGAACTGGATCGGCTTTAATCCGAACTGCGGACACCAATGAAGTACACGGAAAATCGGTAGCAACAAGTGCCCATTTTTATTGACAGAAATAGGGCATGTTTTATAGAAAGGAATAGACCATATCATTGGTTGACGGACCGTCGTCCAATCACGTAACCGTTTGTGCACACGCATCGCACATACTGACTCGGATGTAATGTTCGCACGGTATACCATTGGCCGAGCTTCCTGAACTGTGGTTGGAATGCGGTCACCACAACAGCGCCAGCTCGTGTGGTGCACTCACGGCTCAGCAGCGACATTCCGGGTAGGTGCAATTCAGAGTCGAGAATATCGACAGTGAACCAAATTTCGATGATTGAGAAAAGATCCCATTAACCAGTTTGCACCTCGGGGAATTCGCTAAGGAAACCTTCGGCATTTATGTAAAAAAGCTAGAGAGTGTCGCTAAATTTCGAATCGTTGTTTATGCCGACCACTCTGCGATCGACTAGCAGTAGTTTTTGGGGAATCGATTCTGCTGCTGTGGGCTCGCGAAGAAGTAGGGGAAGTGGAGTTTGACTGAAAGAGGCCATTTTCTACCTCACTATTCAACAAAAGGTCTGAGGCGTAATTCTGGTGGTCTTCTTCTTCTGTTTTGATACCATGTCTGAAAGACAGATGTGACCATTTCCGGGGTACTGCGGGTTACTGTCACCATCCTCGGGCTGTTTCCACGGTAGTTTGGTGAGCATAGAAGTCGGCTGACTGGGGGTGGTGAAAATATTTTGGCATCCAATCCGCTCTTGGATGAACCCCCAATCATTACAATCGTTTCGTTGGCATTTAGATTCGTCTGGATCGTCTAATTTCGGGTATCGGTGAATGAACACAACTCGTTTATTCTCCGACTCGTGTGCATCTACTGGGTTCGTGCGAGGCGCATACGTTCGGTCTTCGATCGATCAGGAAATATTCTTATACGAAACTAGCAAGAATAACGTTCTCAATGTTTTTCTCAACCTTCAAAGTAACGAGAAGTAATCTGAGTTCCCCGGAGGGGACGAGTGACGAAAGAGGCGTACGACGCTCATANGGTGAACGTCAACGTTCAGTTGAGTACATAACGCAGTCCAGTGAACAAACTCTTCCACTTGTCTCTCCCTGAGTGAAATTGCTGTCACCTCTGGTACATTGATGCACATGACTGCCCGAGCGGTGTGATTAATCGTCCCCTTATGTTTTATTGACGTATATTGTATCTGGGGTGTAGATACTTTGAACTCAGTGTAGCTCCCAGAGCCTGAAATTGAGTCCGCATCATTTGTTTCTGTTATTGTCGTCGTAATATGAACAAGTGTCGGCCGTATTGAATGATTCTCCAACTCTGGGATAATAATTGTGTTTCTATTTGATTTTGGCATCTTACTAGTTTCAGCGGTGCGTATCNGTATCAGGTGCGCTGGATCAGAGCTACTATAGGAAAACTTAAGACGCTTGGTCGGCTGCTGGATTGGGCTCACCGGGAGAAATTGGGAGTTCAAGGAAGCCATCCTATCGTCCATTGCTGAAATTTTATTGTATCCTTTTTACTCAGCAGCAAATGATAACTTCTTGTACCTCGTCGAGATGCATTTAATAACTGGAGTACTAAGGCAATCCGTGCAAAACCAAAGCAATCTGGTTGTGCCGCCATCTGTTTTCCCTGCTTGCTCAGTAGTTTCGTGCTCGACAGGTAAAAGTATTTCACAGTAGTGCATGATATTCCTGCATCGATATCTTTGCCACAGCCTGTCGAACCACAAACTCCCCAAACCTGTTTGACGGATGATGTGGCATTTACTGGTATACTCCGTCGTCCCATTTGGATTCAGTGAATGGCGAGATGAGAAACAGTTGACAAGGTCAAGTGGAGTGAATTCCATATGACCGGGTCAACCAGACGTGTAGAACAATGCCCGGGGTAGTCACTGCGTATCGATCGTCGTGACTGTGTTGGAGGGACACACGTGCAGGCGTGGTTGCAAATGGCACAAAACTGAATAAAACAAAGTATATCCATCGCTCTCCTGGAAACGCACAACGAAAAATGCACAGAAGCTCGTTGGAGAGAACGTTGGGCTATTTTCAAAATGGTACCACCATAGATGCGCTGCGCACAGAATAAACCCCAACTGCGCGCGTGAATAGCACAGAAAGCTCGGTTTGAGCAACCGAACGGCAAAACAGTGTAGTACTGGATGTACGCGGTATCCGAGAGATTAGTATCACAAGATGGAACTCACGAAACTTAGTCGAATGAGCGTCAACCGGGTGTTGTACGACGAGATTTAGCAGAAAAATTCCACTTAAACCGAGAGCGCACAAATTGATCAACCACACAGTCGCCAGTCATCACCTTGTTCATATGGTAGCTTGGATAGCTAATGCATAACTGTTTCCATCACTCCCAGAATGGGTGTTGCATCAGGCAGTCCCTCGTTTGGTTATCCTCGATCGGGAGTAACAAAAGTCACTCACTGGAGTAGTAGAATGAGTTGATTGTCATTCGGCGTAATTAAGTTAGTTACAAGACAAACACCGAGTGAATAGAAACTGACATCGCATATTCGGTTAGTACTCTGGGTGTTGCTGGGAAAAAATGATAATTCACGTGCTTTCTGATGGTTTAGGGAGATGTCCCCAGCTATCAGGTTGAAATCTCAATTAGGAAACCAAGAGAGCTTCTATGAAACTGGAGTACTTGTGAATTCAAAATGAGATGAAGAAAATTCCACATAATGAATTCCATCATGATTAAACTGGACGGAGAAAAAGTTTCATAAAATAAACAGAGGAACGAGAAAAGCAATTGTAGTGTATTAACCTTCGGAGATGATGCCAACCAAGAACCAACGCGTTCCAGTTCATGGACATCGGACCATGCACCAACAGTATCGATCAATCAACAACCCTACAGTTCAAACAGAAGTCGTGTGACTTGAAGAACGAGAACATCGATTAGTTAATACCCGTTTGACCAATGACATTTCTATTTACACATTATTTAAGCTGACTGTTTTCTTGCAATAAACAAACCGCTACTTGTATNTGCGTTTCGTCGACAGGCGACTCCAGCGTACGAGTGCTGGTGCAATTCCTTGTTTCATTTGCGTCCGTGATTCTTGATCAGTGATCCGTAGTTATTTCGATTAATACAGCAATTCAAATTGTAAAGAAGTCATCAAAAACTTCACGATGTCCAAATCAAGGAGATAGTGATAGTGATAGATTTGACTGCGTTTCCGGGTATTCGGCAAACGGGAATAAAAATAACCGGGATTGAAGTTTCCGGGATATTTTTCAATTTACTGATTAGTGGCACCGAAGTCTTCCAATCGTTACTGGTAAAGAGATTAACAATACTCCTTAATTGTAATTTTTCTATCTCTTTTTATTGAAATTACAAACATCTTTCTCGGAAGGGAGTGGGTTGCAGCCAACAATGTGCTGCGTACGGACACACATGAAGGAGAACTGTTGACCGTAGACATCCGTGTTGCGGTTGGTGACCTTGAGAGCTCGTTCGTCGCCAGTTATGAATGTATCTGGGCTACGGATTGTCTACCTGGATGTCACTACTACAACTACTGTTGTTACAATCGAAGAAACAATGGTTTACATAGGAAAATACATTACAAACTATAAAGCGGATACCGGTATCTTACCTGTACCGTTGCACATAGGACGAGCGATTTAAATTTAATGATGATATTTACGTGCGATGGAAATGTTTGTAATAACCAACAAAGAGCACTGGACAGCTTTTCCGTCCTGTTTGGGACTCGTCAGCAGTGCGTACTTTTTGTGTCCCAAACTAAATACTCTAAAATGATATTTATGTATTTATTTATCATTAGAATTGCGTACAAGCCATAGAGATACACTTTGGTTGCTATCTCTCTAATTGTGCACTTTGTTTGCAAATATTTAGATGATTATCAAATGTCCGTTAGTTGCTTTTTCCGTGAATAATCTTCCGCTTTCGATTCCGTTTCACGATCTCTTCTTCTGCAAAAGTTACAGTTATTCGGTTGCCCTATCAACTTATTGTAAGGGTTGAAAGATAACTTCACAGGATAATTCACCCTACCGGTGAATAAAGCTTACTTTGACTTTGATTCAAAGAACGAAAGTTAACGGCACTTCTTCGAAACCGTTAGTAAATAATTCTGGAGTCCTTCAGGGTGCTGTGCTGTCTCCCTACTTATTTTCAACTTTCATCAGTGAATTATCCTCAGTCCCACCAGCCGAGACCTTTAAGTACGCAGATGATGTAACCTTATGTCAAGCCATTTCAAACCAACCGGACATAGAATCATTTTCTGACCGTTTATTATAAGTGTAATTATTCTCGAACCAATCCGGTCTCCGAATGAATACTTCTAAATGCTTTGACTGCATATATAGTCTTTCCCGATCCGATTATTCCTTGGAACCCTCAGTCATCAGTTAATTACCCATAACCAGAATACATACCACCAAACGTCTAGGAGTTACCATAGATAGCAATCTACGGTGGACCTCGCATGTGCTGTTGGTAGACTGCGTCACTTATCTTTTCAAATACGCAAGCTACGACAATTTCGAGTGAGGCATGAAACCGTATGTTTCTTTGTTTATCAATACATTTTTTCTCGTCATACTTTATTGTTTGCGCGTTATTTTCCTTAGACTTCTTAGAAACGATTTCACTACTCTTCATCGCGATTTAGTGATTATCAACCGTGTTTCTCTTATTCCTTTAAATATTCTGATCACAAAATTGTGTTATTTTTTGTATCATTTTATGTGAGAATTTTGCTCATAAGATACTCAATGACCCCAGTCATCCACTCAATCCCGAGTTATCTGCTTGCCGTTCCCACACTACAACACGATCCAATTTTCGCTGCTTATCCTCCCGCATAAACATTTATCGCAACTCAGTGGCGCGTATTCTCAATGAAACGGTGAAGATCCGTAACGAACTAATTTTGAACCTACAAAAATGAACACATATTTAAGTTTTATCATTGTTTTATATGAATTTTCATTTCATTTTGTATCNNTTTTGTATCTCATTGTAACGGTGAACATACTTTGTGACTGAAATGTAGACGTAGTTACCTGCACAGGTCATATATAGTACAATAATAAAATAGAATAATAGTATGCCTTCCACTACAAACATTGCTTGCAAATGATAGTTTTTGAGGCGGAGCGGTCACGGTCAACCACTTATCACCTTACA
>UZAN01041029.1:15033-33313 GCA_900618425.1 Echinostoma caproni
ATAGGGGAAACACGGACCCAGTTGAATTCTATCGCGAAGGAAAACGGCACATCCATCAAGTGACGCCAATTCATCTTCGATATCAGGATGCGATTATTGGTCTCGCTAAGGAATGTGACGATTAGTCAGTCTATCGATAAAATCGTATCTCAATGGCACACCTGAATCAAAACGAAACGTTCATTTTGATGTTCCGCACCCACTGTTGAACTGCATCCCTTTCGGACTTCAACCTCACGCGAAATCCTCAGTTCGTCCGGTCAACCGCACGCACGTGGAAATGCCATTGGCGTGAGTTTCAGTCTGATTAGAGCTCATCATAAGTAGTGTATATTTACTGTCGCACCGTTCGGGCTTCGAACTCTAAATCCATCGCCAGCTCATACCAGATGTAACCGAATAGCGATTCCATATTTTTTCACTTGTCGTGTTGAGTGACAATTAATCAATTTTAGCCCAGTGGCACAGTGGTAACACACATTCCTCCCAGGTGATGAATCCAAAGTTCAAATCCCGGTGGATATGCACTACTGATGATGATGAGCTCTAATCAGAGTGAAATTCGAGTCTATGAGGCTTTCACGCGTGTGCGGTTGACTGGACGAACTGAGAACTGTGCTTGACGTTCAAGTGGATCACGAAGCAGGTGTGAATTGTAACCGATTCCACATGTGTTACACTGTGATCAGTAAAAAAATATCCGACATAATCGACAGAACTGTGCTATTCCAAAGACATGAGATTATTTAGACAACATTAAACAGCACAACCGTCAAGAAAGGTTGATTGACATTCCCGCACGGTAGAAAAACTTGATGGAATCTATAGAGTTTATTTCGAGTAAACCGAAACGGAAAATGAGCTTTCCTGTGGGGGTGTGGTGTTTTTCTATCTGTTCTACCTTGAGTTCGATACATTGTGCATTGCGACAAAAAAAAACAGAATTCCCATTGTAAGATACGTAACACGTGTTAGCCGAGGTATACAATCTGTGCAATTCCAATATCTCAATTCCCGAGGACGTTACATTTTCAAGGTCTCGTGAAATTCACTGTCGGTGCTGTGTTGAACGTAGTGAAATGAGCTTATGCGAGCTTATGTGCAACGTGCCACGTGGTGCAATCTCAGCTGAGCAAAACAACAAACGGTTCTGTGCACAGAAATCACCAGCTATTAGGCACCGGATTAGACAATCTCAAATGATCACATACAGAGAGGGAAAACAACGAAATGTGGGATCAATAATACCCATAGATCTACAACTAGTTGGTAGTTTAGTATGCGGTGATGGGAAATCACTTCTAAAGGGATATTTTATGGCAAATACCATCAAAAACTGACTACCGTAGATGGCTCGGCGAATTCGGAATTCATTTACGATCGCGGAGGCTGTGGGGCGGAGGTGGGCCTCGGGGGGGGGGGTTAAGTCTTGTACACAACGGGAGGTAGCACATGCGGAAAACCGTTCGTTGGTTTATTTCCCCCATATAGCGACAGAACAGCTCGGAAACGGAGCCCGTTAGCGTGCAAGTCATAAACTTTGAACACATTGGGGGCACAGCGTGCCCGATTCACGGAGATCTGTCCGCTAAGGTCAAAAGAATGCCGTTACAGTTCATTGTGTTCCACTTACGCAAACCAAACTGCTGGTCGCGTTTCGCGATCGGAGACTTTGGATATGTGATACAAGCTGCGTATAACTGTTGGGTGCGCGGAACTAATTATTGGATCGTCGCACAAAGCATTGTAATTTCTAAATCACACATTACACAATCAACATTAGCACATTATATTCATCACATACGATTGTTGCACTAATAGGATACATTTTTAAGTTCACAATGGCGAACGAGAAGAATACAGAACTGGCATTTTTGGACATTTTGATCATCAAAACGCCATCAGGCAAACTGGAGAGAACGGTCCTGTGCAAAGCAACACATACTGATCAAATCCTAAACTTCAAAAATAATCATCCACACAACCACAAAAGATGCCATGTTAGAACCTTGTTCTAAAGAATCGGAACGCACTGCAGCACCGATATACTCAAAGACGAAGATACCTCCTCAGAGTGTCCGCTCGTACTGGCTACACGCGCAACTTCATCAACAGAACTCTGAACCAGAGAAATGAAGAAACAACAGAAGCAGAATCGGGAACAAGAACAAACCTACCGTAAATCAAGAACGTTTCAGAAATGACAACGCGACTGCTCAGATCATATGGAACCCAAGACACCGACAAACCTACCGCCTGTCAACGGAGACGTTTCTCAAAATCAAAGGAGATAACAATGAAAAAGGACAAGAGCTGTGCTATCTACAACATAAACTGCAAGAAATGCCCAAAACACAAAACTGGACAAAACTGCAAGAGAACTGTCAAGAAGGATCCGTGACACATCAATCGGCAGTCAGGAGATATGACCCAAAGTAGTTGATTTCCCTGCACGAAGATCAAGAAGGACATCAAGTTGACTTCGAATCAGTGACAAGTATAGACCAAGCTCGATAAAAGCACACAGGAGAATTTCTCGAGGCTTGGCACTCTTCAATCAACGCAATAAACAGGCACATCAAACTGGATCGCGTGTACACGCCAATGCGACTGAAAGATCAAATGACACAACAAAAAGGGTCACACCGTGACCTGAGAACGGACCGAGGCCGCAATCAGAGTGGAAGGAAAACTCCCTGCCCTCCTAATTTCAGCCCTTCGCAAGAGTTTCACAGAGAACCGAATCGAACACAGTGAGAACGACGGACAAAAGTAGTCGGTAGAGCAGACCACGTATGGGTCAAGCACAACGCTGCCACTTCACAAGCACTGATAATGCCATCTCGGCTGGTGTGATGAAATGCTTACAAACCAATTGCCAAGCTAGGCAAAAAGATGAAATGGAATACTTTTTTAACTCCATATGTTCCGGATACGCAGTACACGATGAGGTGCAGATAACGAGGAGCAAGGAAAGTGTGAACCGTAATCTGCTATTGTGAATATTTTAGGGTGATTACAACTCAAATAGAACCAAAAATAACATAGCCGAGCACAGCTCACAAGTCATACACGAAGGTCATCGCTATACTCGGTCTGGAAGGATGGAACTCAATCGATGTCACACTGGAGGGTGATGATTTCCTACGACTACAGATACAGCAGTAGCAGTGTTGATTGTTTGCGAGCTGGTTTTGCAGAGCCATCAAGAAGCAGTTTGTTCCAACACATCAAGCGTATGATGCGTGTGATACGATACGAGTCATCAACAGTTACAGTGCAGGCCCTCATTGTACTGATCGAAGGCGCATACGCTACGGCATGTGGTCGAGCTATTTCACCAACGGGGTTTGAGTGCTTGGATCTGTGTGTGCAGGAACGCTGGTGGGAAATACTTGTCTAAATGTAATACTTAATCTTGTGTAAAATAAATAAAACGGTTGGTTTGCTGGGAAAATGTTTGCTGAACTCACCTGCAATCGTATTAGATCAATAAAGAAGCTATCGAAACCAAGCTTTCTTTATTCGGCACTGTGTTCCACCGATTTCTCATACTGACCTTAGTAGATCGATCAAAATTCTATACTTATACCATGAATGTACAGTAAATAGTTATTTTTGCATTTAACTTTTCATAATTAAAAAAAAATTTTTATCGTAAAATAGGAATTTTAGGTTTACAAACTACATATTTGAGATACATTATTTTTTCATCAAAGAGCGAATTGAAAAGCCAGGTGGTCCTCTGATCATACAAAGCTGAAATCGATTCAGTTTACACCTCGGGTGTTCGACTACACATGCTCATTGGGTGACAGCAAATCACGAATGGGCAATACTACAATGGAGGGAATTTTGTCCTTGAAATTTCTGAAAAAAACATAAAATAAAAGGGGATGTGACCTCAAATTAATAAGTGAGTAATTTCCCTTTTTCAATATAATGATCTTGATTGATTGATTGATTGAATTGAGCTAACTATCCTTCGGACTTCACGTTCACATCTAATCCTCGGTGCATCAATTCAGTCATACACTCGATAGCACTAGACTCAAGTTTCGTACTTATTATAGCTCATCAGTATTGCATATCCACCGTCCTGTCCGGGATCTGAACGCCAGGCCCATTGCATGGAAGGTCAGTGTCCAATGGCAAAGCATGATCACATTGTACAATCCGATTCATTGGTCTCTCCCCTCTCGCCCCTCTCGTTTTGTTTCGACCTTTTGCTTATAGTGACAACGAAAACAATTAACCATTATCGACTTTTGTAGGATTGACCAAACAGACCATTTTAACCGGATAACGATACGTATAAATTTGCCTTCAATTTTCTACCTGATATAATGTAATTTGATTGGGTGAATCATCCGGTGGATCCAACTACCAGATGACCAACCGCCATCAGTTGATAATAATAATTCAAATGGTTGGATAGCGGAGTGGTAAGGCTTGGAATACTATATGTGATTACTACTCACGTAAAAACAGACAAACTAATGTGTTTTAAAACGTTAGATCCTCCTACAGGCTCAAACTGCATGAGGTGTCACCCACTCACGATCATCCATGTGGTCTGATTGGGCCTAACCTCCTCCTTTTTAAAGAGTCCACAAACAGCGAGCACACTCTACTAATCATCATAGTCCTGGAATCCAATGATGTGTATTGAAACCGTAAGCTTTGTGAATACCACCAACTGAGATGAATTGACGTCTTATCTCACAATGATTACTCATATTGTGAGATGCATGGTTCGTGCGTGTTGCTGGATGTCCCCCGTGAATGGATACATCAGACTATCGCAAGTGGTCCGTGTCTAGGTGTGGACTGGCACCGTCGACAGACAGGATGTTCTCTGTGAGCAGGGGTTTGACTGAAAGAGAGGAAATGCAGACATCATGAACCAAGTGGTCCAGTGTGACATGAACACAACAGCACACTCAAACGGAATGGCAAGTTGACAAGGTCATAACAATATTTTATCGTTTATTCTCCCGCCAACTAGCACTTTCAAATGCAAATTCACGCTCTACTTGATTGGTTAAACACAACAACATTTACTGATTTTTTTGACGATTCAATCCCAAGGCGTTTTGTCAAGTTCGTTGTGAATCTGTTCTGCGTATTCAACATTCTTCTCACCTGATTTTTGCTGTTCCCTCAAGTTATCTATCCTGGATTAGATCATGTATTATGCGTCTTGAACAGATCCCTCGGGGCTTTTAGGCTTTGCCATTAGGGGATAGGTCTAGCTCCCGGGTAAAGTACGGAGAGAACGAATTAGGCCAGATTAACAATAGACCATTTCTTGCTGACTCTCTACTGTATTTCTTAGTGTTGCTTTCCGCAAACAGTTACGATTAGTTCTTGCAATTATTAAACAGGCTCTTTTGTGCGGGCGTTTTGCATGTCTCATGCCTCAAACTTTCCATTTGGATGAATGAGTAAAGAAAGTGAAGAGAGAAAGAGAAGATATGAATGTTCAGCTCAGTGCCAGAGGTGAAAACCAACGTTTCATAGACATAGAGAAGGTGCCTGAAAGCCATTTTGAACGAGAGTCACACACAGCACCCAGTGTCCCTAACCATTGATTACAGTGATCCCATCCAGGAGGCCTTCCGTGACCTATGTGAGTAAGCCTCGTGGTCAGGACTTTCTTGCCGTAAAACCAAGTGTTAGTTTGACCACCCTTTGCTATTTCCCACCCATCAGCTACCGTAGCAATCTGTATAGTGTGATTTGCAAAACATGCCCTGCANTTCGAAAGTCGATCGCTTGCTTCGGTGGACGACCACGGTCACTCGAAACTCTACGCCTAAGCTCAGCATTGTCTGTCCGGTTTCACGGTCAGACTTGTGCAAATCGGCGTGGACAGCGATGTTCAAACAACAACAGTCTACCTTCATCTTGTTTTTCCAATGGCCAAGTCTCTGCATCTTATAAACCGAACTGTCCAAATCGCTGTAGCCTGCAGTTGATCCTTCACCTACAACAGACGGTGCCACAAATGTTTCAAGTAACAAATAATAATTTTGTAGCTACATTTTACACTCTGAATGTGCGAAAACCCATCCGGACATAGAGAAAATTGCACTCAAACTAACCAGAAAACCTTGTAACTTTTCTACATCTTCACTTAGCAGTAAAATGTTGACAGCGCATTCCAGATTGGAGAGCCTGCCATCTGAGAGCACATCGAAACCATTATCTTAGCACGGGGATAGGGCTGTTTCCGTAGCAAAATCTATTCCGGAGTTCCACAGGTAAGGCGATAGAGAGCAACATTTGCTTTCCGTCAACTTGGCAGCTATTTTATGGCCGCAGCCTCCTTCCTGAAAGTTGACTGTACACTTGTATATTCAATAAGTAAAAAAGGAAGTAAAAATACATGTTTAAATGTGTGTTTTATTAGTGTAAAGATATCAAACAATCCAACTAAACTCTTTGGGCCTATGCTTCAACGAAATGTAGTGACAGAGAACAGAGCGATCGACTGAGTCGATGAATAAAGCAGTAAAGGCTATGCGAAAGGAGTGTCTGTATTCTAACACTGGGTCAAGAGTAAAACTGTGATCGATACAACCTCGGTTGTGCTTAAAAGTAGCCTGATTCTCAAGGGTGTACTATTCGCGTGCGGCAGACAATCGACCATACACGATGCCATCAAGAATCGGACTTTGTTCCCACCTGCCATATTGATCCCAGAATTTTCATCAACTACAAAACCAAGGCTGAACTAGCATCCTTAAAAGTCTGATGGAGCAAGCCAACCTGGGCCGGTAACTTTATATTTTTTTGAGTGAACTCATTTCTATGAAAACCTACAGTTCGGATGCACCTATGCTGTCAACTGGCAACAGTATCGCAGATGATTTGGGGGTTGACAGATCTGATGTCGTTGGGGGCCAGTTGAACTGAACCTCGAAATGTTCTGTGCATCATTCGAAACACGGCATCGCTGAATATGATTCGTTTTATTATCAGCCTCCTAAATTATATCCTACCTATTTTACTTGGCCCGTAATGCAAATGAGATGGAGAAGCTTTTGATCAATGTCTTAGCCATTCTTAGAGCTCTACTCATCATTTTCGCAGTCATTCATCAAACTCTAGATACTGAACTGACGTTTAAGGAATTTGTACGCTGTTCCAATTTTTGGTATCTAAAGGAAATGCTCTACGGGCGTCCAGAGTGGCAGCCGAGCTTAATGAGATCCGTTGTTTGTGTTTGGATCGCGTTCCATAATTCGCCATTGTTTGTTCGACATCCGGATAGCTTCCTTGATTGATACCCAGTGCATGGTGAATCCTTCAGCGGTTGGTTAAACTGGGAGGCACTCGGAGAGTTCCACTTTGAAAGTCGATTAACAACTATTACATTTTAATTCAGGTACCCGTTTCCGGCTGCTTTTTATGGACATTAACCAGATGTATCAAGAATTTGACAGAGTACAGTCTATGCCCACAGTTATTGACCACTGCGAGCGACAGTCTTCAGTAGATCGTCGGCTGTGGTGGCCGATGGTATTTTGATCGATTTGAGTCCAACGTTCTGAAGAGTTTGGGAGCTTTCATGTGAAGCCATGTCCCTTACTGTGGGAGACAATAAGATTTCATGCAAATAATTCGTGGTCACCTCAGAGTTGAATTGGGCTATCTTCCTCATTCATGCGATTGGCTGGGATCGTATGCGGGTCACCTAGGCATATTTGCTATTTGGTCTGGGATCTCACTTGAGCATGGAAATCTTCAGGGACCACTAATTCGACGTGCACATGGATTAGTTAAGAAGCATGGTTGTATAAATCATCTTTGATTTCAGATACAATGCAATCGGTTGGAGCTTATGCGGGCACGGCAAGTAGGATCGACGTCACGTTCTGTAGTTGTTGACGTATACTGAACCGTCGAAATGTACAGCGCACAGTTGGCTGCTGGTTGGAATCCAGTCGAGCAGCAAGCACTCAGCCTTTACACCTAGCGTAATTCCAACAACAGCAACACCCTAAACTTTTGACTCCGAATCGCCTGAAACACGGAGCGTAAAGTGTACAGATGAGGCTGGATCTGGAGAACGCAAAGATGATATTTGAGGTGCGGAGGATATTTGATACGTGCTTCGCGAACACAGCCCACGTCTTAATTGAGAATTTCACTAGTTCTACCTAAGGCCGGTCTGAGAGCGTGCAGCTAAATGAAACGGAGACTTTGGTTTGATCGACCTCGATGCTTTTGATTAGTTGCCCTTACTGATTAAGCGCTGAATGATACCCCATGGGCAGCGTAAACAGGAGGCATCTCGTGCAATTTGCTGGTGAGAGGAAGAACTAGATAGATGAAAAAGAAGATTTTCCAAATGGATGCCAGAAAATTTAGAGCATGATATTCTTCACTGTAGTGTACATCGACGAAGGTGCTTTTCTTCAGAGAGCCTAATAGCAGCCTTTGATTGGAAAGTACGACTCTCAATGTAGTGCAGCGTAGATTCAACTCGGGAGCAGGATCGAGGCACCTCTGTAGAAGCCTCCAGAGACCTGCCACGCAAGAATTTTGGATTTTTTGCTTGGTGTGTTGTTGATTGACGGCCCTTGTGTTTGGGATTGCTCCTTCGCCTTATACACCCAATGAGACTGACGGAATATGGACGACACGCACCTTATTGGGTGGAGGTTGCTCAACTTGGGCGGTCGATCGCTGTACAATGAAATACGAAGACTTTTTCTACCGTTGCAAGGAAATACCAGATACCGCACTATTACGTTAATCTAGTGGGGTATTTTTACCGGTCAACTGTCCTTCTCTGTGTTTATTTGCTGGAGCAACCTCTTCATGGAGCAGAGTATATAGATAAAAGAAGCGAGGGGGCACCCAAGCAGCTGGTCTTCTGAGACTGAGCTTCTTCTGGCCTCTGTCCAGTGATCTTTCAGGCATGACTGGATCGGCGGACTCTGAGGAGCCATCCTGTGAACACCCTAGGGTCATGATGGCAGCAACGTTCAGGTGCAGTCTCATTGTGTGATGGCGTTATACAGTTGGTTACATAATCGGATAGCGTAATCCGTGTACAGTCAGTACCACATTGAACTAAGCCCCGTCAGGAAGTGCGCCAGAATTAAACATCGTGAACGCGTTTGGCAATTTGGTTATAAACTGACCGAACCGGAGCAAGCACTGCAGTATGAGTGATAAAGATTCTCAAACAAGCAAACGGAATATTTGACATAAACGCGGAAAATAAGTTAATTTTGCTGCAATTTCCGTTCCATTGTATTGTATTGTAATGACTTATAGAGACATTTCAGTCAGAAATAGACTGTGTTGAGCATTACAATGGAATAAAAATTGAAGCGAATATTTATATACAACAATGATAAACCTTAAACGACAGCTCATCTTTGTAGGTTTAAAATTAGTTCGTTTCGGATCTTCATTTTATCAGTTAGAATTGGAGTCGGATAGGAAGCCGGCGAGTTGCAAGAGGGTAAGTAGAGACAATCGGATCCGCTTGAAGCGCGGGAACGATAAAACAGATAAATCAGGATTGATCGGATGACTGGGGTCATTGAGTATCTTATGAGAGAAATTCTCACATTAAATGATACGCAAATTGCACAATGTTGTGATCAGATTGTTTAAAGGAATAAAAGAAACACGGTTGATAATTATCAGACCGCTACGTAGAGTAATGAAATTCTTTCTAAGTTGTCCAGGGAACACAACGCTCGAAACAACAAAGTATGACAGGAAAAATGCATTGATAAACAAAGGAACGTACAGTTTCATGCCTTAATCGAAATTGTCGCAGCTTGAGTATCTGAAAAGATAAGCGACGCAATCTGCCAACACAGACTGGCATATGAGGAGACCACCGTAGATTGCTATCTATGGTGACTACTAGGCATCTGGTGGTATGTGTTCTGGTAAGGAGTACGGAATTGATGACTGAGGATTCCAAGGGATACCTGGATCGGAAACGAATAACTGTGCATTCAAAGCATTTGAAAGTATTCCACCGGAGACCGGATTGGTTTGATAATCATTGCACTTGTATCAATGTCTTTATCAAAAAAAATCCCATATCAAATTGATTTAAGATTGCTTGGTTGACGGAGTAGGGAAGGAGGTATTGAAAATATGAATGAAGATAGCCGAGTACTCTGAAGGACTCTAGAAGAATTCACTAACGGTTTTGAAAAAGTACCGTTTCCATTCGTTCTTTGAATTCTTCCTGTGGAACCGTCTTTGAACCACGAGAATAAGTTGGTGTAGGAACCGAATAACTGCAATTGTCGAAGAATAAAATGTATCAGTGAAGAGACAATGTTCAAAGTGCATCTATTTACCTTCCGTCCAAACTGAACCGGGTTATTGGGAAGAATAGTACTTTTTGCGAGCATAAAGCGCACACTGCACAAGTACCTTAGAAATGAGATAATTCTGAATGACAGGTAAACTTAACAAAACCAATCAATGACAATTACTTTACTAATAGATAAAATATATCATTAGCTTTCATTCCGTTCCGGTTCCATGTATGTTGAATTTTCAGACAAGTCTAAGACCGAATCACAAAGGAACGAGCTAAACGCGAGGATCAGGAAACATGCAAAAAAATCAGTAGTTAGTTGATTTTCTCTTTTCAGTTTCAATTTGAATCTTAGACGCCACTTGTTATTAACTCCTTAAAACAGATTCAAAGATGAGAAGGGTCTTCTTGCCTGTAGGAACTCTATTCATTCCGGCGATCCTCTGTGTAGATTAATTCCAGACATGAAACATTAGACAATTAGGATCAACTGATGCCGTTGTTTATAAATTCCATTTAATTGGTCGGCCGAGCAATTTGCAATTTCTTTGAGACAGTTTAATTGTCAACTGAGGTGACATCGTCAGTGCGTGTGGAATTACTATTACTCACATAAGGTTTCCCCTTAGAAAATCGGGTGGATTTAGCGGTTTGGTAGCAATCCGGCCGGTTGCAGTCGTTTACCTTAGGATTTCCCTGCATGAAAGTTGATCGACGTGATTTGCAATATCGATCTAAGGGATTGTTTTGATATAAGATTTTGTCCGAGTCCAGTTCGTAAACCATAAGTGGAAATACACCGGGCTTATGGGTTGAACAGGAGATGACTACGTTCACACACATACTTTTCTCCCGTCTACTATCGCTGACTCACAGAGTACGCTATCCGGACATAAAATTCATGGCCACAACGTGGTTTGCAAATTGCTGGAGCGTCCACATAGAATGATCACCAAAATGGTTAGGGGGTTGAATCACTATTCACACGCACAGATACTGGAGTCGTTCAGGTTATATTCCAATCACTACCGGTGCATCAGAGGAGATATGATTATGGTATACCAAATAACACAAAACCCAAACCATCCGTGTTGCCCGAAATTCATCTCAGAGAACATACGCTCAAACTTGTGTGGTCTCAAAATGCCGATCGGAATCCCGGCGTCAGTCATTTGCAGTCAGAGTGTGTTCGATATGGACCTCTGTCCCACCTCACGTCGTCTGTGTGCGCCAAGCAAAGAATCTTTCAAACTGAGACTCGATGAAACATTAGCATACCTTACATTCCGACATAAGTGAAGCTGTGTGCAGCAGTGGAAGAATCTCGTATCATGTGACATTTTACACAAGGAATTGTGTGCATCACAATCTTTTAATCACAACACGAACCTATGGAACAAGAAAAACATGAGCTTGTAAGTTATTCCCATAATGAATCTTTGAACTTTGAACGCACACGCACCATTGAGTACATAGCCGCAGTTCGATGTACACAACATTATGCAAGGCTGCGCCATCTGAGTCAATCTCGGAATTTAGTCCGATGGAAATGCGGAGTAATATCTCCGGGTAACAAATGCATAAATGACAGTTGTTCACCAACACATTTTATTTTACACCCCAACCCCCATTCTTCTACTCGTCAGAGGAGGGGGGTGTTCGGAAGAATAAGTGATACATTTTTGTGATATTGGTACTGAGCCTCAAAAAATCAGCTTTTGATGGACCAAGATGGATTCTGCATAAAAGGTTAGTATAATGTTCGTATCCGATGAAAGATTCCATCACTACATTATTCTTACAATTATAAACATGATAATAATAATAATAATAATAATAAAAACGTTGTTTAAAATATTATTTGTACTTCGATTTCTTTAAAATAATTATCAAGGAATAGAGTGATCAGGCTTGTGTTTCTACACCTAGGAGTGAGCTGACCGTGGTGGTGGTTGTGTTTTGGGTTTGAACTTGAGATATTCCACTGGATGGTATCAAACATCCAGTCGCAAATGCTTATAAGAACCATAAATACGGGATAGAGAGAACTAAAATTGTGCCAAACATTTTCAACTGTTGGCAGGAACTACAGATCGTCCGTTAAAATTCATTTGCCTATGCTGTTTGGCGTTGTTTTATGAAGACTGACCGCGTGCAATATCTTCCATGTGAATGATTTTTCGTTTAAACCACTTCATACAGCGTGGACCAAGCTCAAATTGAAGAATGCAAAAGTTTTCACGAATTTATCCTGTTATACGATGTTATAGCATTATTGATTATTTCTTGGAATGCGCAGTGCCCACGCCTCACCCCACCACCGCCGCCGCCGTAGCCGTCGCTGTGGATTCGACTTTACAGCCACATGTCTGCTGTTTGCCGCATTCGTAAGCACACCTGCTCAAAGGCAAAATAAATTCAGCTGTTGTGCTTTGCCCGACTTTCAGAAATCTGTTGGTTTGGACACGGCCGGATTCAGTCCAAGGTGGTGGCTACTGCAGCTGCTTTCAATTCCAGTTCACCACACATACGGAGATTGATCATTTTCTGGTGAAATAGCAGATCTTTTAATTTGCCAAATCGGTGTCATTCATATGCTGGTGAAATGAATACATTAATGACGAGGGAATTAATTGTTTGTTTTTTGAAACTCCATTGCGAATTCACATTAATCATGAAATCATCACCGGAAACGTGTTGTGCAGAGTTCGGTCAAACACACACACACACACGGTACAGCGATTGCTTGAATTCCACCGGTTTGAAAGACCAGATTAGCTTAAACTAGCTCAAGATGGCAAATTGGATCATTTGGTGAATGGTGTTCATCGTTTTACCAAACATAATGCGGTTTATTGATTCCGGATTACATTTCACTGTTTGATATATTCGCCTCCTTCAGCATGCTGGAGCGTGTTTCGTTAGGCGTGCTTATTTGTGCGTTGGTGTCCAAAGGTTACCAAATTATCGTCCCGACCGACGGGTATTCGAATCCCATCACCATCATACGAATTTCCCATTCACTATGAATTGTAAGGTATTCTTCTTATTGGCCGCTTCCCCGTTTCCTTCATATTTCATGAACGATAGTACATATGGAACCACATCAACGCATCACAAAGCATCAGAAATGTGTCCACGGATGAGGATGCGTCTGAAATTGAACACATTGACTTCTTCCGTAGTTGCGAAAGTGGATTAGAGAGAAAAGCCGAATGGGTAAAATACCACCACTCTCTTTCCCTTCTCCGTGTGGATGGTTGAATTTGAACAACATATGGAATTCGAAGATGACATCATCCAGTGTTCTTCAAGTAACGATTGTGGCAACATCTCATTCAGAATTGTCTTTTAGCTGGATTGCACTTTATTGAGGGGTTTTTATTACAACTTGTCCTTGTTTGCTCCTCGGGATTGTCATGCTAAATAAGGAATTATTTTCTCTCCACCAGCTGACGCAGAACTTTGCTCAATTCCTCACATAGGTTTTGGAAGCCCAGGCCAAATGCTGCATGAGCAGTTCCGCTCTCTCTTTCTATGTTGTGATTTCTCCACTATTGCTTCATCCATGTTCACTTTGCCCTATATATTATTGGGCTTCATGCACCAAGTTGATGATCGAACGAACACACGCTCGGTCGGTACTTTGTCTCGGTGTAAGATTGTTGATGTGTTCTCATTTGGTGAGAACAGTTGTGTGCAAAATTTAATGAATTTTCTAATTTGGCTATCCGATGCACCTGGGATCAATGCGAAGGACCTAGCCCCATATGTGATTACGTTGCATCAACATTCGCATCTACCCAGCTCATAACAGTTATTTGGTGAGAGAAGACTTAAATCAAATAGGCACATATTTAGCCCATGCGATTAATCAATTACGGTGAACAAACGTGCACACGCATACAAAGATTATTATATTTGGAAGTAGAAGGGCAACTCCGCGGTAAGTGGATTGACTTATCTTACAAAAACGTTTGTGCACACAAGGTCGGGTTATCGAATAAGTAGTGCTTCACTAATTGCCAAAAGTTTAGCGCTGCGGTTACCTAATAGTGTTTGAAAGGCGCATTGGGGTCAACTGTGTGTCTTGTTTCCATCATATGTTTTGCAACAGATATCCCTGGATTTCTTGTAATCACTTGGCCTTCAATTATCGGTTACGTCATCGATTTCACCAATCACTTTGCAGTGTGTTCTTCCATCCGTTGAGATGAGACGGAAATGAGTAACCTCATCGTCTGGCGCTGAACTGCTGATAACTTAGATTACTGCGAGAGAGAGCACCCATGCGCTGGCTGACTGTCACATCAACAAAAACAAAAACGACTGTAAAAACACCGCCGAATAAGGCGTGTTCATTTATCACCGTCTTCAAATGTTCGCACTGTGAGTTAAATGCGGAATACCAATCCAGCCTTGTAGGTTCGTTGGCGCGTAAACCTGCATGGAAGTTCTGACTTGGTGGGAAGTTTTTGATTCCAGTCACCTGTGTCTCTTTTCGTTGCTGTCGGGCCAAAATGAACTGACTAACCCCGAAGACGACACCTGAACAAACATAATTTGGCCATTTGGTTCAGCCATGGCATGAGCTGGTTGTCACAGGGGTAACGCACACGCCTTTCATGCCCGATGGGTCCGGAGGTCAAATCCCGGACGAGACGGTGGATGTGCACTACTGATGAGCTCTAATAAGAACGAAACTCGAGTCTAATGATTCCGAGTGTATGGTTGAATCAGTAAGTTAGGGATTGTGCGTGAAGAGGTAATCCGAAGGATAATCAGTTCAAATTAATAAATGTCTTTAAATATATCGAAGAGAACGGTCTGCTCCCCAAAGAACAGAAAGATTGTTAACTAATTAGAACACATTTTACTGTTCGGTTCCTATTACTTAATAATACGTATGAAATACGTCGACTGACCACGTCTTGGAGGTACTCGTCTGGTTGCAATGTGTGCATCATAATACTGGATGACTGAACCATCAGCTCATTTCACTACTTCCCCCCCCTCCTCACCAAGACGAGTTCCTATGATAGAATCAATCAGTGTTAACTGTTCCAAGTCAAGTCAATTAAAGTCAAATGAAGCTTGCATCTACTGTGGACAGAATTTTCGGTAAAAATGTTGCTTTGGCGTACACACTAATAGAAAGAATCTAAAGATATGAGATATAGTGCATAGACAACGCTGATGAGGACTGAGATGCTCAGTAAAACATGGGAGGACGTAATTTACATGAGACTGTGCCTCAGTTCGTTAGATATTCATTCCCCGGGAAAGAGGGAATGTCGGGCAGCAGCGTTCGGGGTGGTGGGAGTCGAACCTATGTCGCCCCTCGAAGAACAAAATGATCTGAGAGCTTTCCGAGTGAACATTTGCATGCAAATCATGGAGATCGCCGCAGTTTGTACGCTGAGAACTGGTAGACTAGAGAGCTGTTTTCAATATTTCTCAATTTGTCTATCATTTCACAGTGTTTTCAAACTCCGATATCCTAATCAATGTCAAATTAATATTGTGTTCGAAACGGGGTTTCGTTTCATTCCACACTGGGATAGATAGTGCTAATCAATTGGGCTTGGTTTCAGCATTCAATATTCGCGATCCTTGTCGCAACACTGGTCACATCTGACTGAAATCTGTCTCTCTTTCGCCAGTTCGACTGTCTGATCACGCTAGTTTCGGTCAAGCATTTTCGAGCGACAGCTGTTGTCTGCAATTGTCCAATGTGTGCAACGTTGCATCAAAAATCCACCCCCACACTTACACAATTGACCAGATGCTGAGGAGACCGAGCTTCGTCCTGTGGGACACATATCATTTCACCCACCCCAGGGGCAGAATTTGACTGAAATGCTAATGATAATCCGGTGATCATTTTAATGCTGAACGCGAGCATATGATATGATGTAATGACTAAAATGAGAGAAGAAAACACCGGGAAAGGGTGACACATTCCAAACATGCCTAAAAAACTGAACGTGATTCATTATTGACTTAAATCGACCAAACGGATACCATAGTTTGCATTGACGAGCAAACATAATGCGATGCGTCACTTCATTCAAACCGTTGCTTTATTCTTATCATTTCCCGTTTGACACTGGTGTTTGTCTGCTCCTACTTTGATCGATTCACGGCAATGCGTTTCACTTTTGCATCGATTGAGATTTCAAATGAATTCCCCTCCATCCTTCAAAGGAAACCTACTACAGTTTTAGTCTATATCACAGTAAAAGTTTGATCATGGGCGATTTTAAAAGAGCTAAAGCTTATCATACTCCATAGGATTTTTACAGAATATTTCGAATAACTTCGCAAAGAGAAAATAATAGTGATAAAATTTGCATGATCCCCCGCGGAATGTCAAAATTGTAAGTGTTCCAATACTTTATCAAGTTGCGATTTAAATAGTTCAACTGTAGGAACACACACTACATCAGATGGAAGAGAATTCCATACGCCGCATACTCTGACTACAAATGAGTGATGTCGGCAATCAAGGTGGCTGTTCTGGGTCTTCACTTTTAGTGGATGTCCCCTGAAGTGATCATTATGAGAAAAGGTCAGCATAGAGCGGCAAAGATGGTTGGGTTGATGCAGTATGCGATATACCAAGATACAAACCTTTTAACAATTTTGTTGCCAGCCCTTGCGGACGTTCTAAAGACCCTTCCTGTCGCGATTCAACCATGGATTCCAAACTTGAACGGCGTACTCCGTGTGTAGCCAAACGAATGCTGATAGCAAGCGTGAAAACAGTGCTCTTTCGAACTGCCCGAAAACACGTCTGGGTAGTCCAGCTTGCTTTAGAGCCATGAACGATTCTCTGGCACAATTTGTGGAACATCCTGAGCCCTCCTGGACCATCATCAGTGGCTTGCGGTAGTATTTGGTTTCCCAGAACGAGGAGAGAAACGAGTCTTACTCCACATAAAAATAACTTTGCATTTCGAAAAGTTGAACTTGATATCATTGGCAATTGCGCATCGGTGGGCTGCATCGATCGTTTCTTGTAGTGCTATATAATCCGCTGGAAGTTTTACAGTTCTGCAGGTTTTAGCGTCATCCGCAAATAGTAATATAATAGGCCCAAGGGCATCTGGCAAGTCGGTGATAAATGGAAGATAGAGGCGAAGCCCCAGTACGGATCCTTGAGGAACCCCTTGGGTTGCGATGATACGTTATGATAATGAACCACCAACACGAACTCACATGGTCCTTTGTCAGACAAACTCTTTGATCCAGTCCATAAGCAAACTTCTTACTCCATAGTTGTAGAGTTTTGCAGAAGCTTTTGGTGGTTTACTCGATCATCCTCATCATCATCGTACAGCGAGATACACTGAAGCGAACTTCACTGATCGCTGTCAAGCTCACAATGTACACAAATCAAATGATAAAGCACACGATGGAGGGGCATTGGGCCTACTTGGAGAGAGGCAAAGAAAGTGAACCTCTATGGTCAACACACAGAGTACACAACCTAACTGAGCATACATACATTTTCAAGCATTCTGACAGGTTACGCAATGACAGCGAGAACGCCACTGCTGTCGGTTATTTACCATATCTTTCAGTGTCTCCAGCCAGCCAGTTGCAGAGTCTTTCGGACCCCAACCTGGAAGACGGGAGACACTTATTATACCCAATCGCTCTGTGGATTTCTTCATGCCTCGCTTCCACGTCACCTGTTGACCTCCACGCGGCTTCTTTCACCCTGGAGCCGCAACTGCGAATAAGGCGCGTATTGTCCATCGAATCATTACCAAATACGCGACGCCTCACCTCAGAGTTGCTTACAAAAGGGCTCCATCCAACCCGCGCCAAACTACGCAAACATCTGCAGTCGAATATTTCAAGACGACGGATATCTTCCACGCGTAAATTCAGGGTGTCGCGACCATAGAGCAGAACTGGCACAGTATACGCAACCTTTCAGTTTCAACGAAACATCGCGTTTGC
>UZAN01041030.1:31240-42225 GCA_900618425.1 Echinostoma caproni
TATACCCGTCGTCTTGCCATCAGAATCGACGCTACCTAATATTTTGCTACCCTTACACTACCTTCCTCTGATCTGTTTCAGTTTCCCAATTGTGATTGTGCAATACGCAATGCAGCAGCAGCAGTTTTCTATTGTTTTTTATGATCCTTTTGGATCCGGAGTTTGTCGAATAGAATCTCCCCTGTCGCATTTTGTTACCGGGGCTGTCGGGAGGTATTTATATCGTTTCATGGTTTAGGTGCGAAACCTGTCTGAGCATCGTACCAGTACCTTCTTGTAATAGGTAGTCCGGTTCAACGTGTTTTCAATCCTCTCGTAACTCTCAGTTGCTGGTGCTAAAATGATCGACGGTTGATGCCTGCAGCAAGCATGAAAAGCTTTTTCTTTTCACTTTTGTTCACTTCCTTTTTTAGTAAATGTCTAATTATAATGAGCGATGTGGAAATGTACAAGCAATGACAGCGTTGAAACACATAACCTTTCGGGGGACGGAATAAGTCCATCACGTCAACCACTTAATCACCCCCCCCCGCTCTCACCCATCAAAAAAGACAGAATGTAGCAGTCTGATCAATTTCTCAGTGGTCAAAGGATTGTTCACTAGCGTTCCACAGACAAGGTCCCGGTTTGGATGCTCAGTCGGGTCCATGGATTCGTACACACACTGCTGATCAGACCCATACGGTCCGAACAGCTGTGCACAGTGCGTCTCGCTTTCTCAGTTCACCTCTCCTGTGTTCGGTATGATAGATACTTCATCTTTCGGTTCAATTTTGCGTAGTACCAACTTGATACTTCGGGGCAGAATTGGACAACTGGTTCAAAGGTGGCATACAGTGTTCCATCCCTAGGGCAAATATTGTTCACACTAATCAACTTGGTCTTCCCACCCCCCCCCTCCGTGGGGGTGNGTGGCGTTCATAAATGACACGGCACATGTTAGCATCTATCTATTATGTGACCAGTTCCCAGGCGATTACGGATTCCTATCACGATTGAATTAAGGTACGAAAGAACGTGTTATCGCAACTGAACCCATACCTAATTGTTCTCCGCGCTCTTATCTCTGTGGCATGCTACTAGTTTCTTTTCCATATTTCGAGCATAAATTCCATCAGCGATTCCGGTTTTCGCAATAATTTTGCCACTTGAATTCCACTCCTCGGCAGCACATTTTCACATCCCGGTACCTCTTGTTCACTGTCGTTGCTTGCCAAAATTTGTGCATCTTCCACAGACGTGGCGTTTTTGTCCAACGACGACATCCGTTTGTGACCGGACGAATATTGCACCAGATTTGAGTGCCAGTTCGTCCGGAAGCAATGTGATCCCCAAATTGGTTATTGGTTTAGATCGTCTATGCACGTCTTTGCAGCATTTGCAGATAGTCTATCGCCCCCCCCCAACCCGGTTGTTTCACAACCACGTGAACTTGCTCATTGCGTACACCGGAGATGGATACAATCTTCCGTGTGGAAAGCCTATTTTTTGCAAATCAATAATCTTAACTCGTTCACAGAGTATCAAAAATGCCTTTCAGCGTGCAAAACCGTTTCCCTGGTTTGAGAGTTTAAGTGCCGTTATCTCTCATCCGCTTTGCTACCTCTGAGGTTAAGTAGTCTGAGTGCATTTGCGATTGCCTTCACTACAGGTGTCAATCGATATCGCAAATAACTGATCTCGCATACGCGGAATTTTCACGCATCCACTGTCCCCTAATTTCAATGATACGCTGTGGGACACCTCTGTGGCCTACAATGTTTACGCATACTTTACTTACTTTACTACGGCTGGCTCTTTGCAAAGGATAATCCGGCTCTATGAACGTCTCTGATGGCCGTTATCCATGCTTGGCGGTTGGCTGCAAGATCCGTGCAAATGTTAATCCAGTTTGTTTCCCATCGGCGAGTGCCGCACACCATCCGAAGGTGAAGTTGGTCGACGTCTTCGAATACAGTGTCCAGCCAGGTTTTTACTTGTCCCTGACCGGCGGCGCCAGCCAGGACGTGGTGTCGGAGCCAATACAATGTTCATAAAAGTGTCGTCGGGTCTGGGGAGAACATGGTTCAGCCATTGCAGTCGGCGGTGTTGTATGTGCGTTGAGGGACGTAACGTGGAGGTCCAAGTTCGAGACCCTGTCCCGCCAGTTTACTTTCAGGATGAATCGAAGACCTTCAATCGTCGGATGTCCTTAGCGGCCAGGTTTCGCAGCTGTATAGTAGGACTGGTCGGACTGCTGTGGAAAACACAATGAGCTTGGTTTCGAGGCTGATTTCGTTCCGGTGCCATAGGGTGGTTCGGAGCTGCAGAAACGCCGTTCGGGCCGTGCCGATGCGCCGCTTTACATCATTTTTGGCTTGTCCATTAGGCAGGATGGTGGACCCAAGGTAATTGAAGTCCGATACGGTTTCTATTGTTCGACCATCCAGTTGCAGGGGATGTTCCGCTTGATCAGATGGAATAGCTAACATCTTAATTTTGTTAGGATTAATCTCAAGGCTGATCTTAGAGACAAATCTTTTGATACAGTTCAGAGCTGTTCACAAGGCGATCAGGTCCTCTCCAAGCACTATCACGTAATGGGGAAATTCGCGGTCAGTAACCCAGCATTCCGCGGAAATTTGGACGCCTTGGTAACCTTTCGTTGCCCGACGCAGAATCTAATCAACTGCGAAGTTGAACAACACTGAAGATAGCGGGCATCCGTGTCTTACTCCTGACCTCAGATTGAAGGGATGAGACTCTTCGCCGGAGCCACGGATACGGGCTTTGGTCTGGGTGTAATACGATCTCTCGCTATATTGACCAACTTTGCAGGGACGCCATCTACAATCATTATCTTTCACGGTGACTCGCGGTCCACTGAATCGAATGCGCCTCGGAAGTCAATAAAACATATAGCGATGGGGCGCTGAAACTTGTATCGGTATTGCACAGTTCGCCTTAGAATGAGAATGTGATCGATGCATCCTTTGCCGAGTTGAAAGCCTCTTTGGTTTGGCCGCGTACATGCATGCCTCACTGTAGCAAATCGATTAAACACAAGCTGGGCAAGCGCTTTTGCAGCCACATCTAGCAGACTGATGCCCCGATAATTCTCGCAGTGTCTTGTCGCCCTTTTTGGAGAACAGAAGCGAAACCGAGATGTTCCATTCAGTTGGTTATGTTTCGGTTTCCAGAATAGAGCTAAAGAGAGAGTGAAGGGGTTTGATGATCACCGGAAGGCATTTCTTACATATTTCTGCCGGGATTCCGTCTTTACCAGGGGCCTTGCCAGACTTCGAGCGACCGATCACTGCTGCTGTTTCTTCTATTGTTGGGGATCACGGTCGACCTCGCATGGGAATGCCATATCAGGATGAATATCCGCCGAATTGCCCAACGGATGACTGAGAAGTCGACTAAACTGTTCTACCCATCTGATCATTCTACCGTTGACATCGGAGATCAGTCCCCCGGAGGAGTCACGCAGAACGGGTTGTGAAGATTGCCTTCTACCGGACGCTGATCTTATGAAGCGAAATGGATCTCCGAAGTGACATGCACTGACTGCGGTTTCATTCTTGATCGCTATTTCGTTCCAGTAGTTGCGTTGATCTGCTTTTGCGGAGCGGGTTGCTTCCCGTCTGAGTCGCTGGTAATCGTGGAGGCGGGCTAGACGGGCGTTCCTGGCCAGGGTTGAGCAACGGATGGTTTCCTCTGATATCCAATCTTTGTAGCAGCGTTTCGTGGTACCAAGTTTGTTTAGTGCAGCTTGTTGTACTGCAGCTTTTATCTTGGACCGCTGCACATCAGTGGACTCTGCTACGATGACCGATGAGGTAGACTCATTTGCCAGTCGACTTTCAACTTCATCCATCAGCGTTTTTGTTTTCTCGCAACACTCTACTGGGCCCAAATTGATGTGACTTGGAAAGGTCTTAACACGAGTAGTCAGCCGAAGGCGAAGTTTCGCACGAACCAGCATGTGATCAGAGCCACCTCTTCGGCACCGCGATACGATCTACAGTCTTCTACTGATGAGATCCAGTGTGACCGTATCAAGATATAGTCGATCTGATGGGCTGTTATACCGTCGTTGGAGTACCAGGTAAGAAGATGCTTCCTGAGGTGCTGAAAACACGTGTCGGTTGAAATCGGGAAGTTAATAAACCTGTCACCGTTTTCATAACGATGGCCTAATCCAAATTTTCCAATTATACGTTTAGTTAAAGGTTCTTGTTCACCTGTTCGAGCATTCCAGTCTCCTGGCACGATAAGTACATCTCTCTTAGGGATGCGATTTACTACCTCCGGAAGACTGCCGTAGAACTCGTCCTTCGCTGTCGGATGGTAGAGTGGGAGCGTAGACTGCTACCACGGTGAGGTTGGTGGGATTACCTGTGAAGCGTGCTACAGCTATCCTTGACGATATTGGTTCCCAAGAGGGTAAGGCAGCGTTGACGCGCTGGCTCAGCACTAACGCCACTCCCTGTCGACCTTAAAGTTTAGAGCCACTATGGGAAAAATAGTGGTGGCTATAAGAACCGGGAACCTTGATGCTACGGGAGCTGGAACTGGCTAATCGTACTTCGAGTAAGCATGCAACATCTACTCGGTGTAACGTGTGCACAGTCATTGCGTGACTCCGAATGTCCAAGAGGGTTCTCGCGTTCCAGCATCCCACGTACAGGTTGGAGAGGTTGAGGAGGTCCAGTTCGGACTGTTGACACCCCGACCATTGGAGGAGCGCGGGGCACGTCGCTTAACGGGGACGCCGTAACATGGGTAACGAAGCTTACAAAAGACATAATCATGAAGTTACTAGGGAGTTTGGTACGAGAAACGTCCTCAGCGTTACTGGGCGTTTTTTTTATTTTTAGGGTGCATTTCTAGCCTTTGCACAATTAAGTGCAAACTGCAAGGCAGCAGGAAATAAACCCTCGGCTCGGAAGTGAGGGGGTCAATGACTTTAGTTTTAAAAGGCCAGTCTCATCAATCTTTGTTAGGACACCGTCATTGGGCTTATGTGACTTTTAAACCAGGTGACCAGTTTGAAACCCACCACACCCTGGTAGTGCCGCCGCTGTTCGCGACTGCTTATTTGTTGCTTTATACCACAACTTCGGTGAAGGTTTCCCCCTATCCACCACCCAGGGACGCGTTTGGTAGCATTCAGCTTTGCTTAACCCCAGGGTATCCAGGAATGTTTACGCATCCTGGGCCAAGTGTGAAATATGGTACCTATCTTAATAGGATTATCTACAAACTGTGATGGCGTATTCTGTCAGTGTCCGGGTTTGCAACCTGTTGATCGCGTTCGCTCTTGGTGATTGTGTGGTCGAATCATGATATTATCAGTCGGGATCGGAAGTGAATCCGAACACAGCGATGACCCCTCGTTGGGGCTGCTCTATCGAGGATTGATGATTTGCGGTATTTGAAATAACAGTTCACTTGATAACTTACCTCGCAAGTGAACGGTGATTTGTTAGTTATTATCCTTGAATTTTGGGATGGCCACTTGTAAATGAGCTATGAACTGCTGGCGCGTCCCTTGATACCACTGAACCCGCGCATCTTCTCCCTAGTTATGTATACTGAGGGGAAGTGGTTGTCATTATTATTACTCATTGTTCTCCTACCCTCACCTAAAAGAGTCTTAGCGATAAGTAGCATTGCTATTATCTGGTGTTGTTTGTTCGCTACGGCGCTTTCATTACTTTTACCTGATTAGTCTACTGCAAGTATGCCCTGTTTTCGACCGTTCTGCAATGCGTAACAGTCTGCGATTGAGAGCTACTATCACTCACGGTTAATTTTAGATTCGGTGTCTCCTTTCCGATTTTTTTACAAGCCGTCTCACTGAGACTACACCTGGTCCGTCTATCGTACGTTTCCTTTCTCGTGCACCCGATCTCATAGGCTTGCGGGCATCGGATTGTGGCCAAATCGATCCGTCATTTTCGCGTGTGACTGAACCTGCCCATCCACTTTGTGACCCTTCTCCAATTGCCTTGTATGCACCCCCTCTGTCTCTCAGACACACAATGTGTATGTGTGTATGTACGTGTTCTTTAGACTACAGATACTTACCGCGTAGGACAGTGAATCCTTCACTCGAGCGTAACATCTTGCCCTCTTGACAAATGCTATTAATTTGAAGTATCTCTCCCCTAGAACTTCACACTCGATTGCTCACTGACCTCGCCGCCCACAGCCGTGGATACGCTATTTTTCATCGGGGATTAGAAAGATCGCATTCCTTCTGAACAGCACCGCTCACCGTTCGAACTCGGACCGTACGGAGATCAGAGAGACATGCGATTCACACTCTGTTTACAGTTTCACATCAAGTTGCGATGTGTACACTCAAATTTGGCAAAGTTTTCTCTTTGAGCAACCCGTCTGTGCAAATTGATGTGTGAAATGGACCTGATTAGGAGGTATACATATTTCGAAGAGTTTTCACGTGGATTCCATGTTTTTCTGCGCGTTGTTGTATCCAGCTTAAAGTTCGTTATCCGGAAAACAGTGTGCTTTCAATAATTGTACGGTCCGTGTTACTTTCATCTACCCCCTACACTTTCATCACCAATATTGGAAAAGGATGATGAAGTGTTTCAAGCTGGCTCAAACGATTAGGTTCAAACTGTTCACGAGTTTTCGAACGTGATATGCAATCTAGTCGTGCACTTTTGTGGGTCGACGCAACTGTGATTACCACCCTTTCCGCAGTATATTAGCGACTGGGATTTGTTGTAAACGAACGAACAACCACGATGCATGTACAGCACAGAAACAGAGCGTGAAGGGGAAGAAAGTTGTTTTATCTCTCTCTGTCTCCCACTCAGTCCGAATCGATTTAACCAGTCGGTGGTAAATATTTCATTTGCGCTTGCCCGTCCGTTTTACTCCAGGCCTTTTTCGGCCGTTTTCACGTACACACTAGTATATTTATCTAACACGTGGCCGGTGTACCACGTACGCACGAATCGCCTACACCCAGTGTGTGTGTGTGTGTGTTGCGATAGCTCGTCTGTATTCTCGGGGTTTTTTCGTTGGATTGCAATCTTTGGCAGTCGACCGATTGTCAGTTGGAAAAGCGTACATTACTCCGGTATGGATCATTCACTGCCGAGTTGTGCTTTTTACACAAGCACGGTATCAAAATTTTTTTATGAGCACTTATTTGGTGTCACTCGCCGGGCACATCGACACTCGTTCAATATTGTGTTATAACATTTTATGTAGATATGTGTAACCCGCCTACAGAACATCAAATCATAGTACTGATTCCTAAATTGACTGGTTCCCAAATGCTCACCCGACAACAAATACACTCGGTGTTGCAAATGAGACATTTCTGCTTAGAGTACAATTCCTGGGTACATATGTATGAATGAACTGACCAATGATTATCAGAGACACATGTCGGGCTAGCGGTAAGAGCCGTGAAATCTGTTGTGTGCTTCTGGGACAATTTTGTCCAGTCAATCAGGCAATACGTTTCCGAATGTACAATTACACATGACACCGGTTGTGGGAAACACGCAGGATACCAACAGAACAACAGTGGCATTGCATTCGTTTGTGGAATTTCACCAAGATCCGACTACTTCATTTCTAAATCATGGTGAAAGTCAAAGTTTTATTATGGCAATTACTTACAATCTCGTGCTTCTCTTGTCCCCATCGGATAGTTACACGGTCAAAGCGTTTCTCGGCGAAAGAAATCAATTGTCACATAAGATTCCGGGTAGGATATATCAGATAATGTAGTCTTCAAATAATTTCCGTTTTTTTATTTGCATAGGAATGTCAGGTGTGCTAGTGTTTCATCGAGTCTCCGCTTGAAATATTCAATAGTTGATGCACAAACGACGTTAGATGGAAGGGTGTTCCAAGTACTGTATACTCTGACTGCAAAAGATTGGCGCATTCCCTTGACCATTTTGGTGGCAATCCTTTGTGGACACTCCAGCATCTTACGATCAAGTTGCAACGATGGACTCCAAGCTTGGACGGCGTACTGTGTGTACGGTTAAATGCACACTGATAGCAAATGTGGGAATATTGCTGATTCAGCCTGACCAAAGATTCGCCTAAGCAAGCCGACATTCTTCACAGCACTGGATGCTGCCTTAGCGCAATTGATCGAGCAGCTTAAGTCCTCCTGAACAATTATACCTAAGTCCTTTTCATTTGAGGTATGTGGTAGCTGCTGATTCCCGAGGAACTACGACTATCTACTGTTGTGACATAGGGATTGGACTTTGTATTTAGAAACATTGAATTCAATCAATCTCATTCTCCTTAGACCATTGATAAACTGTGTGAAGTGTTTCTTGAAGTGTTAGCGACCACTCGGGCTCTGTTACTGTATTCCAAATTTAGGCGTCCTCTGCAAACAGTATTGTTTTTGGACCTAACACATTCGGTAGATCATTCATGACTGCGTGAATAAAACAATAATTTAAATGAGAAGACGTTGATCAACAATCAAATGTTTGGGGAAGACGGTGTACTTTTTGCACACCATCTTTACTTTCCATGACATCTGTGTTTGTGTTTTGCCTTTCGGAACTCTATCTTAGACCGATTTTGTCTCAGGTGTGTTATCTCAGTCTCCAATCCAATTCCGAGGTTTTCTCCGATTTCTCACAGTGCAGCATATTTCGCTCTTTGACAACGTTCCATTAATGTTTTTCATGCTTTTCACGCGCTGGTCTCCATTCAGGTACTCCTCGCCCGCACTCATTCATCTGGTTTGTTTTTGTGCTAAACTTTTCGAGCCGTTCAACACTGTTTTTGATTTGTTCATATATTGAGTTACTGCAAAAAATATCCGGGAAATGTTCCCTGCCACGGTTGGTAATCACATCTGAAAGCCTTCAATTTCTGATGTTACACGATTCATCCTCCTCCCCGTGTCGGACTTGTACGAACAATCTAGATGTTATTCGATGGGAGTAAATTGTTCACACATGCTTATCAATCACAAGGGGTATGTGAACACAACCTGGACTGATGGAGTATTTTGAAACACCTGATTTAGCTTTTTCGGAACTGGACTATGTCAACCAAATGGAATGCATTGTATGGACCAAATTGTGGCAAAGCTCGATATAGCTTTTCCAGGTTAACCACGATCGAACTAGTGCAGTTTTAGGCAGAAAACTGGTTCATATGAAACGTTCATATTTTGTGATTATATTGAATTCATCGAGTACGACATAACATTTGTCATCAATAATTTCCTTGAAACCTGGTCGATTTCACATATGGTGCCAGCACCGGCAAAAGGCTATTCTAAACATTTACGTTGGTCGCTTCGGTTATGCAATGTATTGGTTGATTTTGATTATGTAGTCATGCTATTGGTCCCATGTGGTTGTGGTTCCACGGTCAATTATTCGCCAATTCAAACTTTTTACAAATATCTCTCAAGTATCCTTGCTTTCCTCCTGTGAGGTTCCCGCTTCGAACCTCTCAGTTGAGTCGATGAGTGCAGATGAAACCGGACAAGATCGAAATAGTTGTACCGTGCTTCCTAGTTTCTCTGTTCATGATTGTATTGCTTTTTATCCGGCGAGATGCATCGAGTGGTCAATTAGTCCTTTTTGATAACGAGCTTCCTTTTTACAAATCACTGGTGTCGACACACCAGGATTATCAAGCTGTTTTCTCCCCCGTGACACATGATTCTAATTCCATCCTGTCTAACCACCGGTCGGTTTTCGTTTCGTGTATACCACCCCACTGGGATGTAGAATCAATTAATGAACCGGGATCCTTTTCACTTCCTGTGTGTGTACATGTGCAGTGATTTTGTCCATAATCCGAATTATCCTGCTCATGTGATACTAGAAAGAGGATGGTCTGTTTTGGTGGACTAGTTTTACTTGCGGTGGAAATGTTTGTGATAACCGACTTTTGTGTCCCTGACAGGACTCGAATCGCGAACGATCGGGTTGGGACTTCAAACCTTTATCCCTGAGCTACACGGTCGGCGGTCATCACCTTATACGCACTGCTGACGAGTCCCAAACAGAACGAAACTGCTGCCCAGTGCTCTTTGTCGGTTATCACAAACATTTCTATCGCATGTAAATGCATGACATTGTGGGGAATTGACGATCTCCCAAGGAGTGAAACCCACACTCAAGAACATCAAGAGTGCTCGGTGCCTCTTAACAATCGAATGGGCTAATCCCCAAGCTTGATATTTTAAAAAAGTTTTACTTTCATCTGATCCGATTGGCGATTTGGCTTCTGTATTTTTCCCCTAGGATTTTACTCTCAAATTTTGTAATTTCACATCTTTTTCGCGCCCCTACTACCTAGCACTTTCTTCACACCCTAAGTAAAATAGAACCAATTGAAAAAACTCTCGGATAAATCGAATATCATCATCCACAGGGTTTCATTAGACGCGACCTCAGTGACCCATAATACTACCCCAACTCTCGCCTCCTACGCATAAAATTAGTCGGGATCTGAATCGTGCTATGTTCCCAATGTTGTATTACCTGGTTACGTCATTCAGAGCCTTGTTTTTCCGGTGCTAAATGTAATTTCGATTCAGTTCTATTGTGTTGTTTGTCTCAGTTATTCAATAATGGTTTGTGCATGGCACAACCGAATGCGATGTGTGCTCTTTGCTTATTTCACCCCCCCACCCGCGCCACCGCGCCAGCTCCCTCTCTCACTCTGTGCCCGTGTATCGTTCGACATGTCACACGCATCGATCATACGATGCTGGTAGATCATGGTTTTTGCTTGCATCGTTGTTTTTCTCTCGCTCTCACTCTAGCGTTCGTACTACTTGTTTGAATATCCTCACTTTGTGATCTCGCCAGGACGGTGTTTTCCAGATGATGACGTATGAACAGATCAGGTCATTCAGGTCTATGCGCACACGTACACATTATATTCAGGTTATCTCAGTTCGTTTACCATGCATTCAGTCGTGTAATCGGTTTCTTTTCACGTCGACCGGATGA
>UZAN01041030.1:44896-57441 GCA_900618425.1 Echinostoma caproni
AAGAGGTGCAAAACGCTAGAATTCATCTTCCCAGGTGTGCTCACTCACGAGCAGTTTTTGCGAATTGACTTTTTAGCTGCAATTGCCAGCTGTGCTCGTACTACTAGTATTAATACTACTGTTATAATTCCAGAAGACGGTGCTGGTCGAGGATAGTTGTTTATTGAAGAGTTCAGGTGCGACATCGCCAATTTGGCATACATAACACACAAAACACAATCAGAAACATACCATCGCAGTTCCTGGCCAGGCGACGGGTAATGAATGTAGCAATCGATGGTTCTTCTTTGAGACCCAGTGATCTTGTTGCTTTTTGGTCGTTGAAAGTAATCACTATGTTACCTACTACTCACAAGTGAGTAGTATCTCAGGACATTACTACTTGTCAAGGACTTTTTCCATCCCCGCCTAAAATCCGAGCATTCTAGTATTGTAGTCCAACACTCAGTGAACAGCGAGAACGAACGTCATACAATTATTCTGGTGTGTGGCTGGATCGCATTCAATCGCATTGCTCAACTGCGTTACAATAGCGCCCTTTTTCGTGCAATTTCGAATCGGAGTACGAACAATTTATGCGTTCGTTGTATTTAGGTATGAAAATTTCGGTCTCAAGTGTCTCGTGAGAGGGAAGGGATGAACCATTTTGAGCTTAGCTAATACAGAAGGGATGACAGTGTAACAACGTAGTTCAAAGAATGCAGACAGAGCGAGAGGCAAACGAGGTGGTCCATTAGGCATGAGAGCTCGGTGATCAACTTTTATCGATGCGAAATAAATGGTGGGACTAGAAAATTGGGATAAGTGATGAGCTCGTTAAGACTAGTTGATATGTTCTATTTATTTTAATGGGTCCTCGAAGCCAGTTGATACGTAGCACAGAGAGATCGGTAAAGCGATCCGTCCATTGTTCCTAAACGCACTCTGACTTTTCGCTCTTGCTCCCTTCATTGTCCTGTTTTCTCCCCGGTTCTCGGTTTTCTTACCTTCGGAAATGATGCTGTCTACAGGTGTCCCAACCACTGAGACACTCAGTTGGGTTCCAATAGAGCGCTAAAATGTGAACACAGAATAACCGATCTGCCGCAATTAAGTATTGTTTAATGACGGTTTGTTTAATCGACATGACAAGAAAGCCGTTCATAAACTTTCTCATTGTCAAGCATAGGTCGTCTTGTCCTTCACAACTCCATCTTTCAAAAATTCTCGTCTTTCGTTCGTGTATTGTAGTGAACGGATACAATAATTTAACTGTAGAAAATTGTCAACTCCGGTTGTCTTTCTTATTTGGATCTAGTCATTAAATAAAAGTGGTCTGATCCTCTGTACTACTCTGTGTTTCCCCTTTCCCGAGACGGAATATTATACCTCAATCTGTTGGTCCTATGTTCACTTTTGTGAATCCAATGGAGATTACCAAGCATTTCATATAGTCTTATATATACAATCTTCGTCATAAATTGTGGCTTATCTTCACACAACTGTGGGAATGGTGTTCTAAACCCGCAGAAAGTCTCATTCCACCTCGATAATATATTGTAACATTGATCTTGGTGTTTGATTTTGACATCACTTAAAACTTCCCACCTGATCCGTGATGTTGGATGTAATGAACAGCGTGTATCTAGGTGGGGACTTGATCCGGACAGTCGTAAGTGAGTGCTTGGACTTGAGGAATATTCGGAAACAGTAGCAGCTCCGAGCTGGTAGGCTTTCGTGTTTTCTGGGGTTTCCCAACCTCGTCTATCTCCATCGTGTAGCCGACTCACCCGTGCCTCCAAGGTGATGAAACATTGGACACAGGTTATGATCCAAATCAGGTCGAGAGAAATCGAAACCTGAAACCCTCAGCGAGACGGAATGCGTGAAATGCGGGGCTGTGGTGGCCCGGTTGTAACGTTAGCAAATTACCACCCCAGAGACTTGTGTTTGTATCCCACAACCACCGCCTGTCTTTCCCCATTGTGTTACATGGCAGCCGTTTGATTGGTCGCCTCCTTCTTGACAATTGCATCTTTGTATATTCAATAAATGGAAGTAAAAATGAAAAAAATTGCTCTTCAGCTGGTCTATGAAATGGACTGTCTCATACAACAGCTAATCAGGACACCTGTTCAATTAACAGAAATGCATGGCTTCCCACGTTGCACTCACACATGCATATGTGCGGACCATCGGATGAGTGATCAATCCACACCAATAAATTTTGTTCTTGACATATCTTTTTCGCCAAACCTCGTTGTATGTGCTTTACCCGAATATTTGCTCATGGATTCGGTTTTGCGAACTGTTTGTACGCTTTCGTTCGTTCACAGGCCTATAGACCATGTATAAGATTTAACGATCCTCGTTAGGCCAACTTATCCTCCTCAAGGAACCATGCGTGGTCATGTTAGTTGTTAGAACGTGTCTACAATCAAATTGTGATAAACACGCTCGAGATTAGATCATATCTGTCGTCTTGGCAACTAAAAACACTCAAGTTTCTCATAATAGTTTTCTGTTCCTTGTAATCATTTGAACAAAACAATATTTAAAGTATCCCTGACAGTTGCTTCAGTTTTTCAAAGGCAGTTTTCATCTGTTACATGTGATCTTGGTGGGATGGTATTCGGTTATATATGGAGAAAATCTTTCCTAGATGACGGTTGGTTCCTGACCTATTTTTGCATATACTCAGTCGCAAACTTCGATAATTTTTGTCCTCAGCGGAGTTCGGATTCTCTGTAATTCGGTGGAAACCAGCACTATTTTTCTGTCTGGTATGTCTCCGCCTGATAGGTGGTTTATCCTAAAAAAACTGATTTTTCTATCTCGTGTGTGTGTGTGTGTGTGCGTGCGTGCGTGCGAATACGTGTATCCCTGTGTTTGTGTGTGCTAGCACAGAAATTTGTGTACGGACTAACAGACCACGTACGGAAACCGAATACGTTCAATCCTCTTCACCCGAGTCGCCATTCTTTTCCACTGGTGGGATTAAGAGTTTTACATTTTTAAACTCATTGACTTTTCATTTCGTACGAGGTGAATATGTACTCTATACGGATCCATTGGCTTTGTCGATCAACCTTTGTATTTGTGCGTACGTCCTAACCACATCCAACGCTTCACTCTCGATGTTCGTTTTTTCTCTCATTCGAGCTTGATGACGACAGTCATTGTGGAGAAATTCGCATTTTTTAATTGTCTCACAAATGACCAGTTCATGTGGACTGAGCGAATTTAATTCCATGCGTGGGCCTCCAGAAGACATCGTTCCCCCATAAAACCAATATTGAGCGTCAGTGACACTGGTCATTATTTGCTGCTAATGGAACCCAAGTTTAGCCTCCCCGTCTGGCACTCATTGTCCCCTGAATTTTACAGCTGTTTTGCACTTATCTTGTTGTCATCAACTCATCACTGCTGCAGATTGTCTGCAGTGTCTGCATCGAGTCCGGTTTGATCTCTGTGCGAATATAGAAGAATGCATTCTCCGTCTGTCTCAGTACCCGGCGTGTGTGTATACATATCTTTCCTACCTTTTGATCTCTAGTGAATGCAGCTGGCGGATTCGAGAAATTCTCAACTTCAATATATATGTTTGAGCGTAGTAGAGGATTTGATACAACATAAACTTGAATTTCGTCATGTATAGAGCCAACGAAGCTTGAACTGAAAGGTTAAGAAGTACTAAACACGGCTGCTTCGATCTGGTTGGATCTCATCATGAACCTAACTGAGAAGATCGCGATCCCCGGGACCTCACCACTGATAGAACACAAGCATATGAGCCACCTGAACAGCTGATCAGACCGCTTTTCACAATTCATTTTTGTAAACTTGTCTCTAATACCACGCTCATCTCAGCACCCAGTTGTCTCTGATTGTTAATCAAGTTGGGCTCGAGTTCCACAACCGGGATGTCCCATGTGATTTATATGACCGAGAGTTATTATCAGGATTTTCAGTTTCATGCTAGGTCTCAGTTTGGGCTTCCACTACCTACTTCGGTATACGTCGCATGCCGATGCCGGTAACATGCGTAACACATACTCCAGCTATCGTAATTCACGGAAGTTGGGCACGATGGTTTACCATAAGTTCCTGTTGGTAAATTAACATGTTTCTAATCGATGTTTTTAAATATGGGGGACTGAATAAGCATCATTGTACTCCTGAAAGTTTTTTTTAAATTTACACTCCCCATTGAGCGGCACGATTTGGTGACAAAGTGCGCTGTATCCCCGTTGTTAGCGCACATTGCGTTGAAGTTGCTTTCAAAGCACTCCAACTTCACTAGCGCATAGCTCAGCTGTCATCCGAGGTATTCGTCAAATTCGAAACATACAATATTTTTTCGTTTTGGAAAACACTGAGCTCTGTGTGATTATTAGCCATATTTTTCCGATGTAGTAGGTGATTACCAGGCAGTTCACTGTTTACCTGATCGTCACGTGTGTGTGTGTGTAAAAAAGTCTGCAACAGAACAGTTGTTATCTCCGCTATTCATAGGGTTGTAGTTGTTCTTGTTGGCTTTCCGGACAATCATTTTCGCACTTTGGGCACTCATTGCGTGTGCATCGGACGCCGGAATTATCCTCCTCTCCCCGCCTCCCACAAAATAACACGGTGGTGGTGGTGGTGGTGGTGGTGGTTGGAAACACCGATGNCCGATGCAGGTGCATCCACACACTGTCTTGAAAGGTAATTGTTGTCTGTTCGATAACTGTTCACCTCATATCACCAAATTATAATCTGCACAATACGCTGTCATATTCTCTCTTCCTTTTCGTATGAATCGGCTTGCGTTGNTCTCTCTGGCTCTCTCTGTCTTTCACTCGCTTCCTCTCTCGGTAATGCAAACGCAGGGGTGTCTTTCTTTCGCCGGTTTATTGCAATCTAGCAAGCGATGATAGTCGCCGTCATCGTCGTCGTCCCATCGAACTGTAACGAAAGCGAGGGAGGTGGTGGTATGGTCTGGTGAGGATAATCACCGTAGACGACGCGTGACGTGTGAATTGCGCACTTGATGTCCGTGTGATGTATGACGTATGTCTTAGTGATCGATTTACCTCGTTCCATCCACCCGGAACGATTAGTCGTTCCAATCAATACAGTCCGTGTAGGCGGGTTAGGTTGTTCCGGGAATAATTCACTTATGATGCAACTGACAGGTGTGCCTTGAATAAGTCCCACTCACCCACCTCACCCCCGCATTCCGTTGTATTCGAAACCATAGTGTGATGAAATTATGTTGATTCATCCACGTGCAAGTCAGCTATAGTAAATTGTCGACAGTATTGGCGTTCCCGAACACTGGTTTTCACTGAACGTGATAGTCCGCACGCGAGTAATCTGCTTGACCATCTCCTCCTATCAGAGCAATGTTTTGACTTTCTGTGGTGCCCTTTTGGGTGGGCTTCGGGATCTCGATTACTAATGGTGAAATACGTTAATTCTGGGTTTGTCCTATGTACGGTTGAACAAATCTATAGGAAAAAGATGATTCGGTGCGGAACAGTTTTCCTCAATGAGGTGTGTGTGTGTGTGTGCGTGTGGGAGATCAGGTCTGAACGAAATTAAACTTTTATAGGACGTTTTTTCTTGTCCAAATTTGGATGGAATCCATAAGAAAGGCAAAATTATATGAGTGGTTATTTTCATCTGATTCGATCCCGTTTATGATCTTTTGTCTCGTCTGTTATATTACAGGCAATTTTGTTTATCCATTCTGGGGACGGGTGAATATGATGATAAAAGTATGATTTGACAGTTGGTATTCTGCACTAACGGTTAGATTGATTACCATATTTATCGAAGTTCAATTTGGAGCATATGCTAAACCGAAAAAAAATAGTTTGAGCAAATCGGTATGATCATTTGATATCGATAGACGACGGCACGCTTGTTGGTCACGCGACGTAACCAAATTAGCAACATTTTTTCTCAACCGTGTTTCGGACTCAGCCTGTCAGTCAACTGTCATGTTCTTTTTGCAACGTAACTTGGTTTTTTCCATCAATGACGGTACTTTTTCTTAGTCCACTACGCCTGATTTATCACCTTCGAATGTAATCTGTTGATCTGATGACCGCGGTTCTCAGTACGCACATACACACACACACACACACACACACACACACATACGCACATAAAACGCAACCGAGTGTGCTGCACGGGATGAGAAACATCGCGCATGGGACCAACCGATATCGGCTTACATCCACATGCGCTCGTTTTACTCGTGTAAAGTTCAATGAATCAAACAGCAAAAAAGACTCACCGGGGCGAAAGAATTTCTACAGCTTAATTTTCTTTGACTCCGGACTAGTGGCATTTGAAAACTGTCCTTTTTTCCATATTTCTAGCATAAGTTACTGCATCTGCACTACCGCCCGCGAGCACACACACAAAACTATTGACGTGCCACGTGTTCAACCACCTGGTATGCATTTTATAGTCATTCATCTGAACTGCTGAACCTCATGCGCCGTAAATTGAATTGATCAGTGGATCAGTCAATCGTTTGTTGGTTTGTTCGATCAATCGATCGTGAAATTTAATCTTCCTCGTTTAATTATCCGCGTTGCTCAAAACTTTCGCATTCTCGAAGTAGACCATAACGAATTCTATCCTTACCGAATCTCATATCTGTGTCAGTAGACCGATGCGTTCGATTCGACGATTAACCTGTCAGCTGTGAAGATGAACGATTTGAATACGTCCATCAATGTACGATCGTACATTCTCCATCTGACATGTACGACATTGTTAAATGCTATTCACTGCCTTGCTCCTCCCTTCATCCCTGCACTGTAACTGTTCGCCTTCCTCATCCCCTTTTTTAAATGCCTACTAATTTCATAACTGAGTTTCCGGTTCATCTTGTAATCGGTGTCCATCTTTCCGGCAATCTACGGTCCCTTAGTTATCTCTCATTCTGTCGCTGTCATTCCTCCATGTAGATATGTAAAACGTTGTGCATTTCCTCTGTTTTTATCGATTGTGAATGTACCAGCCGGTCACATGACTGTGTGTATGTGTGTGTGTGTACGTGAGTGCGTGTATCTCTTATTCTGAGCCTGGGGCGAGCATAAATCAGATCTCTTACATTAATTCTCTGAAGTGGTCACTTTTGCATTGAAACGGCGTGTTGTCCGTCTCCAATTTTGGTTGGCTGCTCTAAACTTTATCCCATTTTCCCTAAAACCATAATTGACCCAGTTGAGGATAAACCACTTAAGCAGCGAGTATTGTATACGGTCGCACAAACAGAGCATCAATATTGTACCTCTTTGTTATTTGTTTTCCCACTTTTTCTCTTTTATTTCCAAGTCTTCTGTCCATATCATTACCGCTATCGATTTAGTACCTCGCTTGTCCGCAAGCAAGATATATATGTTTCATAACAAGTAGTATATGAATGACTAGACAAAATTTCCCTGGAAGCACACAACCGGTTTCGCAGTTCTTGCCGCTTGTCAGGCATGCGTACGCGGTAATTTCGTCAAAGTTCATTCATATACTTGTACCCAGGAAGTGTCTTTTCGTCACAATAACCTTGTTTGCAACACCCGATGACATTTGGATAGACAGCTTTTTCAGAGCCAGTCCATTGAAGAATCAGGACTATGATTCGATCTTTTGCAGTTGGGCTAGATGCTACTAACCGCAACCATCGTGACGTGAGCGTCTTTATAGAGTAAATATATGTATTTACATTAGACATTATTGTGTGATAACCATCAGAGAGGGCAAACTCCATCGACACAATGGTCTATTGTTTACTCATAGAGACGTTCAGCCGAAATCCGGAAACTTAGAGTAGCGTACCACGTACAGTCCCATTACGGTAGTTGCGGTATTCATTCGAACGACAGCCATGTCGTCTACCACCAGAGTTCTGTGTCGTGGTTCGAACCATACTGGTGACAGCGACTTGAATCATTTTTGACCAGCACCATAACCACCACTCATATGCCTGTGTGAACATGTATATACATGCACGGATCAATGCACTCTTGCACTCTTTGAAAACGTTACATATTTTCGATGAGTGTGCTGTTAGTGAACTCGATCGTACATTCCAATTTATCTGACATGTGTACTCATTTCTATTTGTTCCTCAAAATAGTTGCACTGACTTGCACTTCGAGATATTCTACAGCATTCCGTTTAAATTGCTCTTCTTATTCCAACTACCCCCTCGCAACTCGATACATACTAATCTAATTATATATATATATACTATTATTATTATTATTATTACTAATTATATATTTACCATTCAAAATTGCTAAACACATCACGGAACAACAGTCCTAATCACCAAAAAATCATTCCGTGTTTGTTTCCGCATTCTGCTCGATTTGTTTGCAATCTTGAAAAGAAATCATTTCTGACTTACACAAAAACTTATCCTCTTCAAGTCTTGTCTCTAAATGAATGGGCAAGATGTTGATGAGTCATGAACCCACGGCTATCCATAATGAGGATGATGGTGATGATCATGATGACTCATTTCTAAGTTAAGTAATTAACCAAAGATTGCAATGGGTCGCGTTTTGTTTCATATTGGGTTTGTTCTCAAGGGGTTTGGTCTATTCATCTGTTCCAAACCGCTCAACCATCTCATCCCAATGCGTTCTAACGCTTCTTCATTTTAACCCATTCGTTCACCACTCCGCAAATGAACTTACACACTTTCATTCATTTTGTTCTCTTTCATATTCAACCCCTACTCTTCTCCCCCCACCCCCTGGTTCTCGCGAACGCGGTGCATGTGTTTTTTGCACACACACAAACACAGGTGATGTCATGACCTTGTTGATGAAACGAGATACCCTCACTGAGCCGCAAACTCAATTCTACATTGCGGAGGCGGTCCTCGCGATCGATTCCATTCACAAAATGGGCTTTATTCATCGGGACATCAAACCGGATAATTTGTTGCTTGATGCCAAAGTAAGTATTTTCATGCCACCGCTCCTCCCTCCTCCTCCCGCACGCTCTCCCCGAACTCCACACTACTGGGAGCTGTGAAGCTAGTGCGACAACATTGTCTATGCGTTCCAGTAATGTGGAACTTTCCCCTCCCCTCCTCGATTCGCGTGTACATGTGTCGCGTGCAAACTGGAAAAACATAGTACGCACCGTTTTAGTGATTTTCGAATAGATCATTCAAGTGGGTTCCATCCGATACACAGGTTTTTCGTTTTAACTGCAAAAAATTTGGAAAGGGAAGCTGTTGATTTTCCTCTGAACAACATACGTGCAAATCATAACTTCCAATTCGTTTCGGTTCACGCTCTCGTCAAAATTATCGATTCTATTACTGCTAATGGTTCCTTGAATCGATTTCGGGCAAACGGTAATAAATAAGCCAGTCTACAGTTAATTCGAAGGCTTTGTCCTTTTTCCTATGCAAATATCATCTGTCGGACTGAAAAGGTTTTGGAGGCATGAGTGGCTTTTCGTTTAAACCGCCTACTGTTTATGTGACCTTGAAACCGATTCAAACATGTGGTCGCGTGACTTTTTCTCAAATACGGATAAAAGCACTTGTTTCCTCTCGATAGATCGATTAGCAAAGCAAATTTGTGTTTGGTGGGCATGGCCACGACGCCCTTGATACTTGTTGAAATAAAAGTTAACCAAGATCTACAGTGTTTATCTCAAACGATCTGCGGAGAAATATTAACTGGAACAACAACGATCGCTATCAAAGGTAGATGATGCCGTATCTACGTTTGTCGAATAAAACGGCTAATGATACGGACCTGTAAATGTGCTTATTTCACATCAGGGACGTTTTCTTTATACAAAGGGCTGTGTGAACTTCATGCCCACACAGACCTTTTGTTCACCGATTTTATCGTCACCAGTAATCCATGTCCTCAGACGTGTATTGCTAGACCACTTAAACGACCGTGGAAATGGACGGCATCACAGAGTGAGGTCATCAAAGGAATACAACTTAGTCAAAAGTATCCGAATTTGAAGCACTGAATAAAAAACAAGTAGATCTGTGCTCTAAGCACGCTTCAAAAATGTACTGATGACGCTGTGCATTTTGGTACCATTATTATTTATTAATCGATCACGCACATACATGATGATCTGAATATCTGTACAATGATGTTTTTTTGTTTCCGGCATAGCTCCGACTTAAAGTGGATGAATGATTGTTAATCGGGGACGGGAGAGCAGGTGAGACATTTACACAAAAATAAGGTGGTATTTCGGAACTAAATTTAACTCATTTGTTCAAAGTTTACGAGCTTTGGACTTCCCAATAGAGAGAAAATTGTAATAAAATGGTAACGCCTTGGGTAGCAAAGTGCATCTCCCAGACATCCGTTGAGGAAGTCCGACTCACTGTCTGGGGGTGTCTTCACCGAAGGCGGTGCCTAAAAGCTAACATCGAGTGCCATAATCACGGGCAGCTAGCTCATCTAACGAGCCGAAAAACCTTTATTTCAGAATTTCGAAGAACTATTTAGAGTACCAGGATCACTTTCACTAGCGCAGCAGGGTGACATTGGGTGTTCGGATATTGAGACCAGCGTCCGGATAACGTAAGATCTAACGTACTAGACACCGATCCTCGACGAACTCCAGTTTTTATGCACATCGCTCTGATGCCTAGCAAGCCAAAGAGATTATCTATAAAGTTCAGCAGAAATAACCTGCTCTGGCTAATACGGTCTACCAGTATCCCCAAGATTGCTTTTGTGTCATGACGATGTGAGTGAATACCATGATATGTTTGGACATTAAAAGCGTTTTTAAGGTCCAAATGCGATGGAACTGTTTGTGATAACCAACAAAACGCTGTTTCGTCCTGTTTGGGACTCGTCAGCAGTTCATACTATTCATGTCCCTGTCAGGACTCGAATTGGGAACATTTGTGTCGGGAATTCTAACCCATACCCTTGAGCTACGCGGTCGGCTCAATCAATTTTAGGGTAACAAGCTTGAATTATCCAATCCGATTGTTTAAGGAGTGAAACCCACACACAAGACCATCAAGAGTGCCTGGTGCCTCTGAACAATCAAATGGGCTGATCCAAACTTGATACTCTAAATCGCTTTAAGGTGAACCATTTTTTTTCATGTATTTCCGCTACCGTTTCACCTGCAACTGAGTAATTTGAGCACTTGTCACGCAACGCTTTCACTCATTAGCTTCGCAAACTTGAATGAAACTCTGAATAATTCTCTAAAGAGGGTGCGAAATGCTTCGTTTTTTCTGTTGATTCCTGCTATGCGATTAAATATCATCTTCATTAAAGTTCGCAAATTCTAGCCAATGGTATCGATGACTCGATCGTGAGTATCATTCACTGATAAGTTTTAACTTGTTATCGGGTTTTGTAAGGTTTACTTCTCTTAACTGAAGAATGTCACTTGGTTTCGCACTTTTCTCATTGAAGAGTTCAGTGCAGTTCTCACAACCATTAGCCATGCACTTTCGTGCGCCGGGTTTGGCTGCTATCTTTTGGTGTCCCATTTGGATAGAAGAGCAGTTTCAAGAATAGAACATTGACAGCAGATTCAAGCGGAAAATAGCACATTTATATCGACAGAAGTTACAAGAATAATGAGTAGATGTATGAGAGCCACTGTTGGCGACACCCAGCCATATCGCTCAGTGTCTCTAACCGTCGGTGACCATGATCTCGGGGTCCCCAGCCAGGGAGCCTAACGGAACCTATGTGATCGAGTCTCTAGGTCAGGGTTTTCATACCTTCATGCCAGGTCTTTCCTACGGAGATGCCATGACGGAATGAATAGTAGATATATTGCTACTTGATTGAACAACTCAAAAACCGTAGTGAACATATTTCTGGCTCATGCATCTCCGTATGGTATAACAACAACAATGATAATTATGACCAAAATGACGTTTGCCAAAGTCAAAAGGAGATTGCTACTGCCAACTTCGAAACGAGTGACAACTACCCCTCAGGTTGACTGTTATTGATATATATATATATATATATATATATATATATATATATATATATATATATATATATATATATATATNTATATATATCAGGAGTAGGCAGTAGTGCTTCAAACCACTCCGCATCTGCAATACAGTAATTTGTGTGTAGAATGTTATGGGAGTTACCGCATCATGTGTTATGCTATTGATCTATTGATCTGAAAAATACCGGAGTGGATTATATGGTTTTATAGCTCAGATTCAGGTTTAAATATCCTTTTTGAGGCTGTGTTCTACCTTGTTTTGAACCCACGAGCTGAGCACCCTCAGAGTAGACTAACTGAGTTCACATAGAATCAGAGTGCTCGAACATTAATGGAAATAGTTACAATGGACATGTTGCTGTTTGGGTTCCACCATGGTATTCAGTACCTCGATATCAATTCACCTACAAGTTCTATGTCGAACCCATCATTTCAATGGCTTTTTTTGTGTTCGGTTTTACAGTGCACAAGTCATCTGTTCTCTTTGCTAAGTGACGGTATCCGTCTCATCTTACTTGTGTTTATTTTCAAGGTGCTTGTTGCAAGGATATGCTTTTCTGGGACTA
>UZAN01041031.1:2792-13440 GCA_900618425.1 Echinostoma caproni
TGAATGATACAGGGTGGAACACTGGCTAAAACACCATGTTAAATCACTACGCGAAGCATCTCATTGCACATACCTTCCGAAACTTTGGTCTAGCAGTAACGGTTAGAGACTACAGACTGGTATGCATTCTCCAAGGTTATAGATTTTGTAAGCGAAGGAAACTGTCTCTACTGCCGGGGCAACTAAATTGAACAACACAGCTTGGTGAATCATACCCTGTTTTCAAATCGTATTCCCTCACCTACGGATTCTACGGACTGAACGAAAAATCTTCCGATTATATGAGTAACCAAGAGAACGAAATAGAAAGACCCGTTCATTAGAGGAACCCCGGGCGTGAATCCGAATTGGTGGAATTTGGAATTCTGTAGATCCCGGAGGCAGAAGTGAACTTAACAACTCCTTTTTCACACACAGTGATTAATACTATCTGTGTGGTTTACGTAAATTAGTAGATTCTGTGGCGTGATTCTCTCTCTTTCGAAACAGTTTGCTACTGTTGACGTGATTTTTTAAACCACACGACAGGACCAAACTCACTGTTACAATACAACTGAGAAATCAAGTTTAATTGCGGAGCAGTCAATTGGTTGGCGCAAATTTATAGGTTAATAAACAACGGGAGACAACGCATTCCAATGTCATGGGATACCAACCTCAGATGACTATTGGATAAGAGAGTCCAAGTTTCTTTGAAGATGTTTAAAATATAGACATGAGTTTCATGGAGGAACCAATGGGCCAATGGTTAGATTCAACTGGGAGCTTACACAATCAAGAGACAATTAAAAAGAAATGGAACTCGACGAGCGGCGCATCAAAGACTACCACATGGTTTCTTCACCGGGAGGAATTTAGGATTTCGTGGAAAAAATGTTCCCTATGTGAAAAACTATGAATCACAAGTAGTGAGTTGAATAATTTTTATCCACCTTCAGTGAGTCTATTTGATACTACCTGCAATGGCCGCAGCATCTTTTGTTTGCTGATTACTATTTTGTAATGAGCACTGGTGTACCATAATGAAGCTTTTTATCGTACACCAATTGCGATTTGTCACCAAAAACGTTTTCTTCCAGACATTACAATCTGTCGCATGTGACGGTCCTTTTGATGTCAAATTCATGTGGGTGGGCACATGAGTGTACATGAGTGCGCTTGATCTCCTTGTCAACACCGATTCACCACTGGAATGGTATTATAATTCCTCACATGGGATAGATAATATGTGAAAAATATTATTATCAATCTTGAGTGGTTTATCAGCACTCACTTAAGGGTGTTTAACTCACTTATTAAGTTCTATGCGCAATACATTCCATTCCTTCATGTTACTCTGGCGTTCTTCTTATTCTACATTTCTTTGAAACATTATTCCACTGGAATTTTTCATTTTCTATTCTACTCTGCTTTTAACTGCCCTAAGTTTTTCCTACTGCTTCATCCAAATGGGCAGCAGCCAAAAGACAGCAACCAAAACTGGAGCACGAAAGTGCATGGTTAATGGTTGTTGAAACTGAAACTATGGAAGTAATGAACTCGATACAATTTCGCTCTTGTTATGCGTAGATCATTCATCTGTGGTACCGATGCACCTGTCAACTCGGATCCAACAAAAATCGGTAAGAAAGATGTGTGTTGCTTCGCCATTGTAAACGGGATTGATCAGAATGCACTCTGTTGTCATCTTGAATGACATTCACTTGATGACTACACCCCGTGGCATGGGAGGTAGATAAATTAAATGATGAATCGGCGGATCTCTACTGCTGACCACTTCCGGTGTCTGTGGGACTCGTTTAGGGTTGATTGCCGAAAAATGTGCGTCACCATGAAGTGCGATGATAATTATCTCAATCAAAAGCAACGAAACAGATTCGCTTTCAGATGTGCAAGGGATGGTTCCTTGATTTGTGGATGTCACAGAAAAAGACTATACTAGCGTAAACTGAAATCAGAACGCGGATATGTAGTAGTCATCTGTTAAGAGATCAGATCATATCACTTACGTCGTGATTTGGGTTGAACAGCAACATCAGCTGAGCTTCAGATGCCTTCATAAATTTCGTGTCACTTAAGGTACGGTGCAATTGCTTTATCATATCCCATCTCCTTGTCCCACGCAGCCATGTGTTTTTTGATCATTCCTCTAGCTTTGCGCAACCCGTACTGTCTTATCTTGACACGACACTCTCTCTGATCACCGGTGAGTGAAGCTTACACTACTCTTTTTATAACCCGGTTTCCAAGCTTGTAATTATGGCACTCCAGCTATCCGCACTCAAAGTTCACCGAGCATTCTAAAGTCTCGAGATGTTGGAAAGGAATAGGGTTCTTGCCCGGGTTATCTGGGTGTGTATCGTGTCCCTTGTTACAAATGAACCATCTTACTGATAATTCAATAAACTCAATCGATCCTGTGATTGTCGGGCCTGCACAGGTTGTAAAGTTAAGAATCCTATATTGCTTAAGCGTTGGCAAAGAACCCACACAGACGAGTAAGAAATGACTGGATGCACCATCCGGGGAAATCCAGAATGGAAGATGTGTAATGGCTATGATACAGATAGTATTCTTCTAAGTTGGTTCAAATCATGAATATCATATTAAAGCCCGTCTATAGTGTGAACTCTAGCAATGTGAGAGATGTACTTCCGTGGGAGAAAACACATAAGGAATGCGCACATATTTATTCTGCAAAAGGTCTTTCATTTCTCTTCCATTCTGCGTAACTAAATACGACGAAGACAGTTTTCTTCCGTTTTCAGAAAAGTAGGCGGTATTTCTTGATTGTGCTTTTTAGCAGCTCCTAAGTCGTTCTCGGTTCTGGGGAACAAACTGTTTGCATTAGTTATCCCCCTCCAAAAAAATCAACCTGAGACAAATCGGGTGAACTTGGAGGCCACTCTTTTGGTCCTCTTCAATCAATCGATCTCTCATTAAATTCCGTATCGAGAAAATGTCTCACAGGTAAAGCATTGTGTGACAGTACACCATCACACTGGGACTAAACTGGAATAGCAACTTCTGTTTCTTTACGCCGGATGACAGGTATCACGTTATCTTGTAGAATTTACAGGTATGCAATGACTTAAACAGTGAAATAAGCAAAATTTTTCTTATCGATCACGCTTCCGCTGAAAAGAAGAAAGGTTCAACAATCACACTTTGCTTGATACCAGCCTATACTAATAATCTGGGCTATGAAGTGACTTCGAGTCAAGCAGGTGTTTCGAGTTCTCATTGATTCAAAGAACTGTATAAAATCTGTTGAATTCATTTCCGGTATTTCAGTTCCATTGTACATGATTGTAAACTACGAAACATTTTTAGGTGAAGGCAGTTTTCTGCTTTCTTTGTGTTTTTAGCGACGTATACAGTGAATGCATGCGACAAAAGTTTCAAACAGCTCTGGAAACTCTGTTTCACCCCTGGTCAGAATCTTCAGTAATAAGGGGGCTACAGTTGGGTCTCTGCTGGGAATTGAACTGCAAAACTTTGAGTTGGGAGTTTGTTGTGTCTCGTCCAACTCTCATCGAACCTGGTCCGCACGATACCTATTCCAACGGTCCCCAATAAAAGGCAGTTGCAAACAGTGCAAGCCTTTATTAGTAGTACCAGCCTGGTGTTTATATGGAGATTGTGAAAATTTCAGTAGCCTCGGTGAGATTCGAATCCATGGACCTTCGCTTTTTACGCGCACCCTCTACCAGCTGAGCCACGAGGCCATATCGATAGCACTGATCTTTTCACATTCGAATTACCCATCCAACTTACAGAGGCATACGACATCCACCAATTGGCATGTGGGCTGACTGCCCCGACAGGTTTTCCTTAGAATCCACCGGAGTCCACTGGATGAGAATCTAAGACCAGGCTAAATGTGAAAATGGGTGTTTGGCAGATTTCAAGTTTGTATGGCAATTGTGAGAAAGCTTGCATGCTAATTGGTGGATGCCTTATGCCTCTGTAATTTGGATGGGTAATTCGAATCTGAAAAGATCAGTACAATCGGTGTAGCTCAGCTCAGCTGGTAGAGCGTGCGCTTACAAAGCGTAGGCGGCGTCCATGCGTGGGTTCTAATCCCACCGAGGCTACTGAATTTTTCATAATCGCCATGCAAACTTCAAATCTGCCAAATACCCATCTGTTATGGTTTTCACTCGGACTAGTAATCCATGTACGTGTCGAAATCCGCACAGCAATAGACCAATCGAACACTATGGAACTGTAATAATTGTAGAAGTAGTAGTAGTAATACGCACGGAATTCGGAACACCAACCACGCAATGGGAATCAGTGAACACAAATTAGAGAACCGATGGCACTGGACCGCAATAGCTCGAACTCGCAATAACCCGCAGGATCGAGACGCGAGGAAAAAGGCCACAAAACAGGCGAATCACAAAGTCGTTTATTGAAGGAAATGAAAGTGAATATATATGTACACAAGAAAAGATCATTGGCTACCTTAGTTCCCACCAATAATATTGCATCACATCTTGCGTCATATTGCTCTTATCTGCATTGTATCTGATTGGCTGGAACGGTACACCAATGACGTGTATCCGGAGGCTGTGCACGTGCTACTGGCATCAGCGCTCAAGGTCGATTGACTACCAATGTCTGGAAACTGTACCGCGCTGCTCCAGGGCAGGCGTGATCTCGTAGATCCGAATCACCACAGGAACTCTGAATGAAATCAGAACACAGCACTCAACAACGGAATCGAACTACAATGTGCGGAACGCTGTACAAAAATATCGTGTTCAATGAAACATACGAGCTTATGGTCTATGTCCAATCAACATACATACGTGGATTTAAAAAAGGAGAAACGCGCGGTTCGATCATTTGTCCGATTTCGGGGTTGTGGTGTCTAATCAATATCCATTTGAAATTCAAACGGCTAGAATACTACGGGGAAAGTCAGGCTTCTCCTGGCTCATTGGTCACCTCAACCAATGAGCAAATCGGACCACAATGAATACCTTGAGCAAATAACTACACTATTTTCCAGAAGACGTTCTCACTCCATTCGTTAAACCATGATGAAAACGGAACTCGCTTCGGATATCATTGAAAATTGACTTAATATGTCTCTTCCCGACAAGCTTAGTCCAGAAACCCACATTCCCTTGGTCTTTAATCACAATCCTATGACCGAAATTCACAACTGTATAGTCGCGACCTGTAGTTCTTTAGCCTCGACACAATAACTTCATTCATTTTGTTGATGTCACCGAGTAAATGAAACCGTGGGGCTATCCTGTGCTACGCAGCTGACCATCGTAATGGTTTTACACCGTGAATAACCTGGTCACAATAAGGGGGTGTACTCATGTCAGGCATGTTCCGTATCCTGAGACTGCCAGTGCATCCGTTTTGCAACACTTTGGGTTTCACTCAGGGTTGGGTTGGGGGTGACAATAAACATTTGATCACAGGTTTTGGATTTTAACTTGTAACAGTTGCACATTTTGGTTACTGTTTTTTGCAGCTCTGTATTCGAATTATCCACTATGGGGCTTTACAGTGCAACGGGATGTAGACATATTCGTCGTACTAAACCGGTTATTGTATGAATATATGATATGGATAAAGTGAAAATATATGGGGAGAAAAGACCCTATCGTTTGATCAACGCGGAAGATCGACGGAGAGCGATTGGATAGGCACGCAGAGATCAAACATCTTCGTAATAAGATCAAAACAGGCCGATCCGTTGCAGTCACTGATTAAAGAATAACTCTCAAAACTGAATCCTAAAACATGCAGTTCAATAACAGGTTTATAAAGCATTTTCCAAAGTTATCAAAAAACATCAAATAAACACATTGAGGCAGTCAAAGGGGAGAACGGAAAAAGTCGTCCCAGGCACATCTATCGGGAAGACTTCGTTGGATTGATTGAATAATTGATTGATTGCTTGCTGAATGGAGGTTACCCATTTATAAAGGAGGATCTCGTAATGATCCCGCCAACGACCGATCCGATACTGTCGAAAGTCATGAAAGCTATTGTGGCAGATCTGTTGATGGAGTATCTGGAGAAGCGTGAGCTTTTGTCTTCAACTCTGCACGGATTTTGGCACAAGTGTTCGTGCACCACAAATCTACTTCTTGCATGAGATGAGTGGACAAATTCCGTCGATGTAGGCCAGCCATTGGATATAATTTATTTGGACTTCTTCAAAGCATTTGATCGAAAGAACCACCAAATTCTACTTCAAAAACTCAATAACTACGGACTAAGAGGTTTGGTTCTTGACTGGATCGAGGAGTTTCTCCGACAAAGAACCCTGTCCGTTAGTGTTGGTGATTCATTATCTGAGCCTGTCACCGCTGCCCTAGAGGTTCCTCAAGAATCTGTACTGGGGCCTTCTCTGTTTCTCGCATTTATAAACGACCTGCTATATGTCCTTGGGCCTAATAAACTGTTATTTTCGAGTGATGCTAAGATCTGGAGAACTGTAACACATCCAAAGCAGTAAATAGCACTCCGGGAAACGATCAATGTAGCCCATAGATGGTCAATTTCCAATGACATCGAGTTGAACGTTTCCAAATGGAGAGTTATTTCCATGCGGCACAAGACTCGTTTCTCCTATGTTCTGGGGAACCAAATACTACCGCAGGCCACGGATCAAAGAGGTTTAGGAGTTATGGTACAGGATGTTCCACTCACTGTGCCAGAGCATCATCTATGGCTCTAAAGCAAGTCGGACTACTCAGACGTGTTTTCGGACAGTTCAAAAGATCACTGTTCCCACGTTTGCTATCAACGTTCGTTCGGCCACACACGGAGTACGAAATTCAAGTATGGAACCCATGGTTAAACTGCAACAAGAATTCTCTAGAACGTCCGCAAAGATAGGCAACGAAATTGGTTAAAGGTTTGTATAACAAGACATACTCCGAATGATTGCAAATATTGGAACTCTACTCATCTCACTACTGCCGACTTCGAGAGGACCTAATGTTGACATATCACATACTGCATCAACCCAACCACCCTTGACGTTCTATGCTGAATTCATCTCAAAATTATCACCTCAGTGAACCCACTGAAGTTGAAGACCCAGAACAGCCACCTTGATTGCCAGCATCACTCGTTTGCAGTCAGAGTGTGCAGTGTATGGAGTTCTCTTCAATCTGATGTAGTGTGTGCCCCTACAGTTGAACTATTTAAATCGCAACTTGATAAAGCATTTGAACAATTAAAATGTCAATATACGTGAATAATCATACATGGTAATACTAATTTTATTATTCCTTTGTAAAGTTATTCAAAAGATTCTGTAAAATTCCTGTGGGGCACGATTAGCTTTAGCTTAGTCAAATCGCCCATATTAAAACTTAGAAACTTTGACTTTGATTCGTTCAAGAAGCTAACCATTCAGACCGAGGTGTGTGTGTGTGGGGGGGGAGAAACTCAGACACTATCACATTCAAACGAGAAGAATATGCCGATAAGTTAAACCAATCGGATAGCACAACTTTAAGACTGTACATTAATGTAGTGGACTATCAAACATGATGCTATCGCATTTATAGACGCTTCAAAATAGATTATTAAGCAAATCGAAATCTCCATCAAGTGAAGGAAATAACTTAAGCATAATAACATCCTTTTTGTCCCTAGTATACTGTAGTATTACAATTGCCACAAAGATTATTTAACGCAGTCTTGATGGGTTTCAATCAAACTGTTCTACGTCAATTGCTAGTGAGCAACCATTTGTTTTAGTATTTTCTGTTTACATTAACATGGTACCCGTTCATCGGAGAGCATACCGAAGCGCACATTAGCTTACACTCACCAGACACTCCTTTTTTCAATCCGCTGGAAGAAACGTCCAGTTAATTCAAACAGGTAGGATTTTTCACTCACTTTTTCGTTCGATTTCCAGCACATATAAACTGGTTCATTGAAAATACCCAAAACCCTCAAGCGTGCCTAGTGTCCCTCAACAATCGAATGAGCTAATCCAAGCTTTGAATACGGGTGCATTGGTTGAACTTCCTCCCATCGATTCACGATGCCCCCGTTAGTATCGTTACGACGGTTACACGATCGTCGCACCTTACTTATAATTTGCTCATAGAGTGATTGTGATGATCCCAGCCTGCCAGATGACGCATACCCTGGAGCGACATGTTGCAGTTCTGGGACAACTGATCAATCAGGCTTCACGGGTGACGTCAGCAAAGCGAGTGTGTGCCACGTCTGGACTACATACACACATAGGTCGATTGTGCCAACCTATCAGAAACCGAGCGATTCAAACGGAAGCTGAACAACGCCAGAAAAAGTGACGCGATTGGCAGGGGCTTGAATGACCAATGAAATTGTTTTGTACATATTATTTAAACTTCCTTACTTAATTCAATAAATGAACTACTACAACTGTTGCCTTTTCCTCGAGTCTCAATTACGTGGGATAGTGCGTGCAAGCGCTAGTGTGATCCAGTGCTTACGTGACGTCCGCTACTGCTAATCAGTGATTCTCATTCCGTGATTCGTATTTCGTGTTGAGTGCGTACTACTATTACTACAGTTACTCCAGTTATACAATACAAACCTTTGTTGGAAATAACATTTTTTCAACATTCGTTAAACTAAGAAAATTCCCATAATTTTTATTTGACTCGCTCGCAGCGGCATGGTTAAAGGTTTGTGCCTCGATACTAAAAGATTTTGCATCGTGAGTAAATAATTGCGGGTTTTGGCTAAATCTTGGTAGAAAAAGATGTACCCGTGCTTACCAGCTGCAAAATATGTCGGGTCAAGTTCTTCAACCAAATTTGATCATTGGCTATGCTGTCCTGGAATGCGAGCGTGCCGGACAAATACTAACAAACCACTCACAATCAAGTCAAATCGAGGAATGGCTTTATCCACCTCGAGAGGTGGATACCCAGCAACCACATAATCACAGTGTGTCAACAAAAAGTGGAAAAAACAACAATATAATACAGCAATTAAAAGAAGCAAAAAGGTATAGCAACATCAGAAACCAATGGCATACCTCGGTGTTTATGATTGATTTAGTTTAGTGTTTTGCGCAGATTTCCTGCAACGAGTTCATGGTTTGTTAGAAATCTGGCGAGATAAGGGACAATAAGCTTCGGTGTGTCTTTATAAGTTCGTGACTGGAACGGGTGGATGAGTGAGAAAGGCACTGACTAAGGGCGGAATAAAGAGGATGGGAAATATCAGATAAAATCTTGTTGGAGAATGTTTTACAGGACTTGAGGTGATGTGTCAGCACATACTGTACCAGATGTTCCCGTGGTATGAGACTACAAACTGACAGAAGTTTGAGGGTTCGGGAAATGAGTTTGAGGTCCTTGTGAAAAAGACCATAGAAGATAACCGGGGACCCATAAAGCCAGTGAGAAAGAACACACACAAAGCAAAACGCCTTATGAGATGGTTTAGGATGGAAAGTGATTTAAGACGTAAAACATAAAACATGAGCCTCATGACCTTCAGGAAATCTTCATTAACGTGGTGAGACCAGGTGAGGTTATGGTTGAAAATAACGCTAAGTTATTTGACAGATGATTGTCGTTCCATCGGGTCACTGAGGATAGATAAAAGGGACTGGCATTTGACAATTCATCATACTTTTTCCCTTCAAAAAAGGAAAAGTTACGTCATTACATTTTTGGGGGTTCGTGCGGAGTTTCCTTTGTGGAGACCACCCAAATACAAATATTTCTGACATATCTTCTTGCAGAATGGTTTGAAATGATGAGTTGGGGTGGGGCAGTCCGAATATTATATCGTCTGCATGCTTGACGAGAAGAGAAGAATTGCTCACAAACATAGAGGATATGTAAACAGAAAATAGAAAAGGAGATCAAATAGCGCCTTGTAGTACCCCTTTTGAGGAGGGCAGCGGTGAAGATGTACGATCTTTGTAGCGTGTGAACTGCTGACGGTTGGAGAAATAGTTGGCCAAGAGTTCAATCGTAAAAGGTTGAACTTCACCCGAAGAGAGGGTATTTAACAAATTTTGTCGCTCAACTGTGTTGAAAGCATCTCTGTAGTCAAGAAAACATATGCGTACAGCCTTGCTTTTCTTATCCAGGTTAGATAAAACCAAGTGGGTAGCAGCAAGGGTATCCAGAGTACAGCGGGAATAGGTGTATTCAAACTAGTTCGGGTCACCAACACTGAATTGTGTGGACAGGGTCTTAATGAGGAGCCTCTCAAACAACTTCAAGACAACTGAGGTGCAGGCAATGGGACGGAATTTTGAGGATCATTTCTTCGGCACAGGGGTAATAGAGGCTATTCTCCAGCAGTCGGGTATACGTTACTGCGAAATACAATCATTGGAAAGTTCAATCAGTATGGGGGAAAGGAAGGTAGCACATTCTTTCAGGACAGCGGGTGAGACTCCGTCGGGGCCGCAGAACTTGTGAAGATCTAATGGAGCCAACTCTTGATAAATGTCGACAGGTGCAACGCTGGTGACGGGATCTGTGGTGTTCATTTCATATCCATTGGGCAGAGCAGTGAGAGCGATTCCACGGTGGATGAAACGTTGATTCAGACTATCTATGGCCACCGCAGCAGATGCACGGTGTGAGGAACTGATGCCAGAAATTTGCATGAGGGCTTGCCACGTCTCACG